>JAPDSC010038807.1:0-11574 GCA_026290005.1 Latrodectus geometricus
TAAAAATTTATTATTCTAGTATAAGTTTTATTTGTACTTTCACACCACAGCTATAAAATCTCTATAATCTCTGCAATGTACACAGACCAAGGCAATTTAGGCTGTGAGGTAGGATAAATAAGAACAAACGATATAAATTTGTCAACCAATTGAGCAAGGAAATTAATTCTAAGTAGGACTTAATATTCCTTTTTAATATGAAATTTAAAGGGACAAATGCGAATGTAAATTTTTGTCTCGTTACTTAACAAGGTATCAAAAATTACAAGACGGTTAACAGTATTTAACAGCTCCAGTCGGTAGAAATAGATAGCTGGAAGCGTTTTACAGTAAGCAAACACAGCCAAACATATTGTAATATTTAACATGCTGGCTAGCCATAATCTAATATATAAGATTCTTGGAAATGGATGATTTCTTGTTTTATTTCAAATATTGTTGAATAATCGGGCATAACTGAAGCACTTTTGCTTCCAGCTTGCTTGTCTATCAAAATGCATGTTTGGACTTCTTGACATTTCTGTCATTCGATATGTGAATATAATTTATTACTATTTATTGAAGTCTAGCAAAAAAATAAGATATGATGGGTCTAGAACACTTTTCAGTTATCAGGCTTCCCGTTGCGCAATTTCATATTTCCTAAACAAATCATTAAATTATTTTTAAATTAAAAAATCCTATAAAGATATTAACACTTCTTTAAAAAAAATCAATCTTTCAGTCTCGTTCAATGAACATTTTTCAAGAAAGAATCGATTCATTTTCGCTACTTCCAATAACAGAGTATTTGATAAATCTTGATTAAAACACATGAATCAGCTAGTGTATTTTCACACGACTTTCACTATCACTTTCATCAATGAAAATTTCTTTTTGAGAATTGGCAGCAGTGAAAGATGATAAAATTTACCATCCAATAAAAAAAAAAGGATTCCTTTCATGTCTTTTATCTTGTCGTTGAACGACGTGATCTGACACTTTGAATGCACAGATACGGAAAGGGTTTTAACAGCTTGCCGTATCAGATTCACCACGCTTTTCCCTTTTGACAGCGATTTCAAAGGGACCGCCAATCCATTAAGTGATACTCCGTAACACGAGATCGCTTAAACACACACGTAGAAGAATTATGAACTTACAGCATCGTATTTTCAAGAGGAAAATAGATAGTGTCATTTATTTTTGTCCATGCGAAAATATTGTATCAAATCCAATAATTTTAGAAAAAATAGCTTTTTGTTATTCTTTTAAAAATTTAATTATTAATATAGATTGTGAGCTACAAATTTTGTTCACTCTAAGATAGTTTTAATTCATTAAATGTAAAATAAACTTTATTTAAAAATTAGATATTAAACTTTGCTAAATTTTAAGCACAAATTGAGTTTCTGAAGTCACTGTAGCCTACTGGAGAATGGTGCTCCCCTCATGTTCAGAAGATTGTGTTCGATATCTATACATGATGAAGAGCATCATTATGAAGGAGCTTGTGCACGTTAAATTTTCCATAAGATGCGATGTCTCTTCACAGTTATAATTTGGGGTAATGAAGAGAATGCCAACTCAGGAATCGATTTCGTTACCTTATTCAAAATTATGAGACATTTGACAGTGTTTATAGCTTCAGATACCAGAAACATGCAGATGGAAACGAAACGCAATAATTTAATTAAAGTTTAGATTTTTAGTCTGTCATTAAACGAGCAACATTTTGAAAATTATATCTTCAAACATTTGGAGCCATATTTCACATATATTATGTAAAATTCTCAACATTTTAAAATATGTGTTGATAAACACCTAATTTTTAAATGTAATGATTTACTTTTACAAAAAAATATAAGAATTATAATTAATATGAAGCAAACTTTTGTTTCTATAGTCATGTTTCTATAGTCTGTGTGGTTTTACTAACTTTATACTGCACACATACACAAATATTTTAAATATAACATAATTGCTTCACAGTTGTACTTTAATACAATGTCTGACGAAGTAATTTCCTGTCACAGAAATGCCTACTGAGAAAGGAAAATATGGTGCTTGTTTTGATGTGTAATTTGCAAGTTTTTAAAATTGATAAAAATCTCAGTAATATGATCGAAGGAATTCAGAATGATCATAAAGCATAGGGTTTCCTGTTATTTGTTGATGTTGTAATGTATACTTTAAATGCTAATATTCAACTATTCATATGATCATAAACATTCAAAATAAATTAAGCTAAAATGAAATAATTATAAAAATACCCTTTACATTTCAAACACAATCTAAACTACAACTAAATTTTTTTGGATTCTACCATTTTTTGTTATTTGGAAAAACAAAAATATCTCTTAGTGCACCAAGGAATATCACACAGTACCCGAAGGTACAACGAAAGTTCCACGAACAACTTAAGGATAAAACATGACATGAAATGAAAAAAGAAAAACAAAAAAGAGAGGAGGAAACAAAATGCAAAAGAAAAAAGGAGGAGTTAAATTAAATGGACAAATTTTTAAACAAATTCAAAAGACTCATTCTTTACTAGGTTTGAAAAAATCGGAAGCCATCTATTTTTCAAGTCCTAGCAAAGCTTGCCTTTTTCTTGGGAAATAAACGGACATTCAAGAAGAATGGAAGAAAGGGTTGTCAATCTCGGAGTTACATATACACGCGTAACTATTTTAGATCTGTAAACGATGGAGATAGCTCTCGAATTTCCCATGCCTGGTTAAGAACTGAGTGATTTTAAAGTCAGTATAAAATCAATATTTCTTATTTCTGCAGAAAATTGAAGGGAAAAAAGATTTAGTCAATTTATAATTGGGAGAGGAAATCAATCCCATTCTATGATGCTATTCTTTTGGGCAATGGATTTGAAAAAAAGATTTAGAAAGATTGGTACTGAGTTTATTTTTAAGTGACAGAAAAGATTTGGCTAAGCATGTGAGAAACAGAAGGAAATATTCTTAATTTTGTACATGTGAATAGAAATCTTCACATGTGAAATAAAAATATTTCCAGATGTATAAGATAACATGTAGCTCCATCTATAGGCATCATTCGAAACTAATTTTGAAGGTTTTTTTACAGTAAATTTTTAATGACTTTCCAATAAACGTATTAATTATGTTTTATTCTTCAATCAGTCAGTTTTTAAATGTTTCTTTTAGAAAAAGAATCCTTCGTGAAAAAATTTTAAAAATTAAAAAATAAAGTGTATTTAACAAATTTATTTTAATGTTCCACAGTACTGCAAGAACATTAAATAACATTGTCTCACTATCATTTCATATTTAAAAAAGTTGAACAGTATAAGTGTAACATTTACATAAATAACATATAATATTACTTCAAAATCATCATCTATATTAAATTATTTTGTTTCAAAATTATCTGTATTACATACTAATTTTAATTGTGTTTTTATGACTTAAATAAACATCTGTTTCTTAAAACTAAATTTAATGATTTTTATTGCATCTAATCCAATTTTAGAAATGAAAATCTGTGATTAGTGTCAAGTTCGTCTGATGTTCCATGTGAAAAATTCTTATACCTATTGATTTCAGCGAATGTTTGATTGGCAAGACTTTATGAAAAGAAGTGAAATGATTACAGATTAATTTTCTTTCGCAATAGCAGTCTTTTCCACTGATTATCAAATTTGCTTATTCTTATTTCGTTTCGACATTTTGAAATTTTAAATCTTTCACATACTTTTCTTGATTTTCTCATATTTAAATAATTAAAAAATACCAGGTAATATAAAACGTTATTAAAAATTATAAAAAAGGAAATTATTAATTCCAAATTTATCTGTTAGAAATCATAGTGAAATAAATTTTCTTCGTTATTTATAACGTTATTTTTAAAGCTTATTTAATCAATTCTATGTTATTTATATTACTATTTTGAAGAGGTCATATTGAAAAATTTAAACTCCTCTGCGAATGGTATTTCTTTCAATTCATTGTGATACTTTTGTCACTTTATTTTGATTGATTTAGAAGAAAAAGTGATAATAAACGGAATATTTGTAAATTACTAGCTATTTTTAAAACGTACAGAACTTTCTTATCTAGCATTTAGATTTGCTACACCTAATTTTGTATACTCTTATGTTTTTACTTATTCATTTTATTTCTAAAGAGCTCTTTATAAAGTGAATTAAATAAAAAAATTTGGAAAGAAAGGAGGCTTAACATAAAAAATAGTGTCTCTAAGTATCTGAATTCAATATCTCTGAATTAGGTAAATATTTCAATTCAATATTTAGAACTGTTGAAAGTGTAGGGTACTTTTTATGTCCATAATTATTTACGAAAATATTTAGAAATATTAAGACAATAATATTTCAGTATTCACAAATAGATATACACAACAAGGTATTTAGAATATTTTCAAAAAATTATTTTCTTTCACTATATTATTCAAAAATATGATATAATGTTATTTGCATGTCTTCTAATTTAAAATGACAAAGTTAGTTGGGGAAAATTTTAGTTGATTCAGAAATTATCCTGAGTCAACATAAATATATAAATTTATGCTGTTTAAATCACAGAATAAGACACTCATTTATTGGTATAATGCTTCCAATTTTTATGTATTGAGAGATTTGTGGAACCCACTCTAAATAATAACATTATTCATATGATTTCATATAGTAATGTGTCCACAGAAAGTGGAGGTCAATTACACCATTATTTTGGTCAATCACACACGTCGAACCCACTATTCCATTGAAAGTACATTAAGAAATACAACAATTGATTGGTGCGTACAATAATTTAAGATGTATAATTTGCTATTTATGATAATAAATTATGTTTATATGATATAATAATTTATGTTTGTCCAATAGATGACTTCGAAATCAATTTCGTAAGAATGTTTAAGATTTCATCCGAGAGTAATTTGAATAATGCTATAAGTATTTTTATTTAACTATTGGCTATTTAGCAGGGATAAATATACAAAATGTATAGCTTAATTAGATTCCTTTTTACTATCCTTGATAATAGTAATTAGTTAATATTTTAATTTAACTCAAAGTAGTCATCTGAATTAAATAACAGTAATTCACAATAAGATGTAGAAAAGATTGAAAAATAACACACTGTACTATACTTAACTGTATGTATACTAAAATTTTAATAGAGATGATAATTATGGACGCTACCATTACTTAAATCATTTTACATTCATGAGTTTGTCTAAATGGTTGCATCAAGATCTTCGAAGTGAAACATCTCGTGTTTGATCATATTGTAAACTAATCTTACACACTGTGAAGCAATAGCTAAACAATGGATAGAATTAGTGTTTAGAAATCATTGCTCAACCAGGGATGGGAAATGGATGGTATGTTTCTGAATATACATTTGTCGGGATGGATGTTTAGGAGTTTCTAGGTTCACTCTTGCATCACATAAACAAAAACAAACTATGAAATATGCAATCATATATAATAGATGCACAATCCATCATTTACAAATCTCTCCTTAACACGGAGTAAGCCTTTAAACACATCATAGTTTTATGTCTCAATTACCATCCACTGTTTAGTGTCAGTATCTTAATCAGAAAACGTGACTGACACCAATTCTTCTAGCAAACCTTATCAAATTCCACTTCACTTCAAATGTCTACACTCACTTGACATTTTTGAATTCAGCATCAGATTCTGCCGGCGTTGCTGTCTTCTATAGAAAAAACAATATTTCGCCACTGTATCCTCCCCCCCCCTCTCTCTGATGTTTTGATAGGCTCTTTTCAAATGCTGCTTTCTTTGTACATCAATCGCACCGTCCACTCATCAACAAAAAACGGAAGGCGTTGATGAACTTAACACACAGAAGCTTCTTCATCTCGGACAATAAACCATCTGTTGCGAGGAAGAGAAGATTTGACAATATCCGGAGCACCGTTGCTGATGCTTGTTAGTAAACACGGAGAATTTAATGTTTGGGTGTATTGTTGCTCGGAGACCTCAATAAACATATTCGCATCTGATAAATAAAGATGAATTAGATATATTTCATTCAATCTTTTATTTCATGTAAATAATTGTAAAAAAAACTTTTCAATGTTATATAATATTGCTTCCTCTTATAATCAGTATCCAAATGTTAATTTTATTTTATAAGAAACAGAATTTTTTTACTATCAAGTATTGAAATAAAAGAAACTTTTTTTTATACGAAAAGTATAATTACATATTCATAAATATGGAAACATGATAAAATATTGTAGGTACACATAAATACAGTTATAAAACAAGCATATGGAACTGTTGATTTAAAAAGAAAAGAAAAAAACAATTTTTACAAATTATTTAACAAAATAATTAAAATTTCACATGTCTATGAGTTTGGTAGAGATGTTCTAGTGAACATCAGGGTAGCAAAAATATTCTTTCAAATATAAATACGATTTGTTTTAAGATAAATATAAAACTGAAACCATAAAAGAAATTTACATTTGAGATTGAAGCAATAAAAACGATTACTTACTTATATTTCAGGATTTGAGGTTTACTATATTTATTAATAACGAAATGGATAAATATAAAGCAAAGTAATGTGAACCCATAACTCCAAGTATGTTGAAAATTTAACATAGGCCAGTATGTTGAAACGTAACAAAATTAATACTTTGCAAAGGAACATGATTTATTTTTAGTAAGTGTGGTGAACTGTCAGTACTTTTAGTCAGTTAGTATAAAAGGGGTACTTTATTAATGTAAACAAATTATATTCAGGGTTCTATCTCCCTTGAAGGAGGACATACATTATTAGATCTGATTAGTAAATAAATATCAGATAATGGGGATTAAAAGCGTGGATTATTTTTCTTAATACCATTTAGCAACTATTTTAATTACTACGAAAAAGAATTTTTAAGAATACAAACAAAAAAAAATTTCTTCTATGTACCAGTGCATTAAGCTAACCTTTTCTCTACTTTATCAGTGCAGTCACAACCATTGTTTCTCAACTGAGGATGGATGGTCCATCACTGATTCTGCTTACAAATCAGTCCGAATGGGTTCTTTGGGGTTCCTTTCCTTGTGCTAAAAGTAAATAGGTATCAGTGTCTATCAAATGTCCTTCCAGATGTATATACAGCAGTTCCAGAAGCTCAAGTGTCTTTCAGCAACTTTCTTGTCTGTTATCTTATCTAGTTCAACTTATCTATTCCGTGATATCAAAAATTGCTTTTTCAATTTGTCCGGCTTGGTTTTCTATAGGTTCCGGGTTTCGTCCATATTGGTAAGTGAATATGGCTAGCTATCTATAATGAGCCATATTCACTTGCTACAGTGGGAAAATTATGGACTTGTCTTTATGGATTATCTTACTGGGAATAATACTTGCAAGCATTATACCATTACAATGTTAAATTTTAAGATGTGTTAAAATGTCTTCAGCTATTAGAATATCCGTTAGGTAATATCAAAAGCCGTATACTGCTCCACTCTTTCAACTGAACGGCAATTGGGTGTGGAGTCCGACTTCCTCAGTACACACATGCCATAGGAACCCGTTTATAGGGTAGGCAACCATTCACAACTCATTCATACAAGGAAAGGACAGAGACAGGAGAAAGAGAAAGTACATCCATGCCCCGACTGGGATTCGAACGCAGACCTCCCTATCCGCAGTCAGGAATGCTGACCACTAGACAGAGTAGGCGGCTTATTATTTAACTAATTTATTCATAAGCCATAATCTTACTATTTATTGCTTGTTTGAATTAGTTTATATAAGTGGAAAGTAAAATTTCAATTTTTAACAAAATAGTTAACATTTACTTTTTTTTGCATATTTTAAACTTCAGTATAAAAATTTACGATTAAATATATATTTCTTTTAAATTCTGCTAACTTTGCCTCCATTTTATTCACCCAATTATTAAAACATGAAAATTCATTAAAAGAGCATTCGTATTAGGATTATCTTCCTAAAAGTACTATGATTACCTAATGCTATGTATAGTACTATGGATAAATTTCTTACTATGTATACTAGGACCTAGTACTATGAACAAATTTCTTCGGCTCTATAACCTATAAGGCTAAATGAAAAATGTGATATATTCTAAATTTTTGTGATCTATAAGACTAAATAAAATATTTACATTACTTTAAAACTGAGATTTCTCTAATAGTAAAAATAATTCTCCGAATATCTTACAATTTATATCATTATTTACCTTTTTTTCATAAACCATTGGAGTTCATAATTTAAGAAATTTATTTTAATTATTCTTCGAAGAGTATGTTATCGCTAAAAAGCATCTTCCTAAAAATACAACACGTATACTTAAGGAACTTAAATCAACTATCATTTAGCAATTTATTTTAACAATGCATTCACTTACCATAAATTCCTAAGCATTTTTGACAAAAAGGTGGAGCTAATGTTACTTTGCGCTAGGAGAGTTCAAGTTAATATACAACGCCAACGCACATCAGTTTCTTTTTAGGTTATCACGCCAGAAAAACTATTTCTTATGATAGGCCATAAGGGCCATAAGATAGAATATTTCGTCCATTGATTGTTATTCTTCTTAGGTTATAACACTAGAAGGACAATAATTATTTAATTTCCTTATGTTTGCTTTAGTCCATATGTTGAGGAGGCGAGGTATCCAGCTTTTCGCCGTTGACCTCTATCATAATATCTTGTGGAGCATATAAAGTTGACTTTGAGTCTACCTAGGTTGAATTGATAAATAACACAGTAAAGACTACCAAATGGGAAGTACTCCCGGGATACAATTGCATGGTGATGGAATGATAGGAAACAAATTATAAGAGATAGAAGCATTCAAAAGTTTACAATGCATTTTAGAAAAAAAAAAAAAATTTTTTTTACAATTGGAATATAAAAGTAATACAATGATACAAACAAGTATTTACAATGGAACCGCGCAGAAGGTTCCTGCATTTTAGCAAAAAACAGAGATCATTTAATTTTTTGTTTATTAATTTATTTTTATGTTATTAATTGTGGCTAGGTCCACTAGGTGGTGGCATTTACAAATTCGCAAAAAGAGTAAATTGAAGAATTAAATAAGAAGGTGGTGAAAATTTAGAATTTAGGGGAAAGCCTCAGTACGGATCTAGGCCTGTGGAAGTTTTTAAGGTCGTATGGGCTGTAATTGTCCAGGGCTTGGATTTCAATATTGCCGATGTTTTGTAATTTATCATAGAATCTGAAAGCCAAATATTTAATGTATTGTGCGACTGTTGGAAAGGCTAAGTTTTTACGAATTAGTTCGTTCCTGAAGTAATGAATAGGAGAGTGCGGGATTTTTGATTTAATTAGAATAGCAGTACCACCTTTTCCATTGTTTCTATCGTTCCTGTACACGTAGTAATTTGGTATTTTGAAATTTTTTTCGTCTTTCCTTATGTTTACGATGTTATTTTACGTTCGGTTTAGTAATTAGTAAAGTCAGCACCATTCCAATTTTACTACTGGTAGTCTCCGACCTAACACCTGAATTGATAGCGCTCTAGCCTATGGTTCAACGGCTCTTGATTTTTTTTCTCTCCATAATGTGTATTTTCGTAATGGATTTTTTTAAATTGTCTATCCAGGTCTAATTAGTACACAGGTGCCAAAACTGACTTACAATGTTTAAATTGAAACTAAATGAACCCATGGTTACGATAACTGAAAGACTATAACTATTTATTTCTCTTATGATAGTGATATAAGATCGTTAAAAGTTTGACTGTTGATTACAACATGTCTCCGGGTTTTTTTAGAACATTGTTAAAAACTGCAACTATTTACTCTCTTCATATTTAAAGAATATCATCATTATCTTATATAATTCACTAGCCCATTCATTTCTATTTAGGTTATCACACTAAAAAAATTCCTTCATGTTTGTGGTATAGGATCATTAGTATTATCTACCCATTCATTGTAATTTATATTCAGTATATCTCACCTAAAAATTTGCAATTGTTTATTGTCTAACCCGGGTTGGGCGAATAAAATAATTTTTTGACAAGTTCCATGCTACATTATAAAGCTTTTATTTATATAAGAACAAAGGATTTTGATATAGGATAAAATCCATATCAACTACTTTTCTTTCAAGAAATCTATTACACAACTTCATAGAAAACACTGCTTTTTAAATACGATAATTCATTAAAATCTCCGTCCACGTAAATTATCAAATTCTTAAAAAATGTCATACAGAACTATAGTATAAGTTACAGTTATAGTAGCTGTTTATTTCATTTTTTTTTCAATTATATATAATTCATGAAACTTCTCTAGTTCTTTTTAAAAAATGGCACACTTTTGCTTTTATATCAGAATCCTTGACATCCATTTCCCTAGATTCGTGTTAAAAAGCTATGTAATATAAGCTTAACAGCTGTTGTAATTAGATCCACTTACGGAATTCTTTTCTCGAATTTTAATTTCCTCTTAAATCGCTTCACTTGGTGTGATAAATGGCTTACTACGTCAGTTTCTTAGTGGAAAATTTCATATCCTCATCATTTTTAAATAGAATAAAATATTACTAAATTAACCATGCTTAATTATTTTTAACAGAAAAATTATGATTAAAATATCTCCAGTCCTTAATTAATGTTGAAACCATTAAGATTTAAATAAACCAAAATTACCAAAAATATTGCTTTGCAATTTATAATGTAATTAGATTTATTCATACATAAGTGTTTTTTATACATGAATAAATATATTTGATTGAATAAATTAAATTAAATTTATTGTCCTTTTCTAGTTTTGAAATGGAAAATTTTGAATAATTTAACTTATTTTTCACCTCATATTTCACCTCTTTTGTCAGAATACATGAATAATTTCTAATGATATATAATTCTTTTTATCTATGAATTGCATTTTTGATTACGAGAAACCATGTCGAAATTTGGTGGTTTTCATCTTTATGTCATTGAATATTAAATATTCAATAAACAATAAACATCATTTTTCTTTGAATAATTTATAAAATAGTAAATATGAAGGGTAAAAACTGTTTTCTTCAATGAAATCTAATTTTGATTGCTGTTTATTGAATAAAGAATGAGAATTGGAAGAAATGGTTACTCAAATAAAATTTCAGCGCTTTATTATGTGTTTTGTTAAAACTGTTTAGCGTTATCAATTAGTTTTATTGGTTTCTAATTCCCATTATGTGAAACAAACATGTCTGCTGGAGTATTATGAAAAGAAGTAATTAAGTCAATTGTTAGAAATTTTATATGCACATCTAATATATTAGGTCGGGGAAAAAGAAATCCATTATTTTTACGTGAACTTTATGTAACTTATTTTGGATTCACTTTGTAAAAAGGTTTAAAACAGCTTTCATGTAGATTTTTAGGTATTGCGCGTTACGACTGCTGACATACGGTTAACTTCGATCATTTTTTATATTTTATAGATATTTTCGGCGATGCTGAATCCACATGCGAGGTGCATCTCTAACATAAAAAATACCCGAACGGAATCGACGAAACAAAAATTGTACGTAACTGGTTGTTACAGTCTTATATAGGACGATAAACACCTTTCACAATTT
>JAPDSC010038808.1:0-12605 GCA_026290005.1 Latrodectus geometricus
CAATCACATCCACCCTGGTACGATCCACAGATAACTATTATTAATCCATTTGCTCAATATACAAAATCGGACACAACCTCTACAGTTTTTCAACAGCTTTATCTATCTCATCGCTGTCAGTATTCATCATACACGCCTGTATTCACGGATGGTTCAAAAACTGCAGGACATGTTGGCTGTGGCATATTTTATGCTGATACCAGTCATGGTTACAGCCTTCATTCGTCCTGCTCAGTCTTTACCGCTGAAGCAACGGCTATCTTTCAAGCCCTTCAGCTTGTGTATACAGAGCAATTTAATAAAATCTGCATGTATACTGACAGTTTGAGTGTTTTAGAAGCGTTGAGAGGCTGTAATAATTGTCATCCAGTTGTGTCCAAGATTTTTGGAGCATTGGATTCCCTTGCTGGCAAGGGTTATAACATCATATTCTGCTGGATCCCAGGTCATGTAGGTCTCGAGGGAAATGAAAGGGCAGATGCAGCCGCTAAAACTGCATCGTTCTCACTTCATTCTTCTGTCCCTCTTTTCGATGTGAGAAGGGTTGTTAAATTATTTGTTAAATCTCTCTGGCAGGAGTCCTGGAATATGCAGGTCTCCAACAAACTACGTGCCATATTCACATCTTTCATTCCATCTTCAGTTTTACCGATACGAAAAGCAGATGTTAGATTAACTCGCCTTCGTATCGGACACACACGTTTCACACACAGACATCTGTTTCTAAATGAATTAAACCCATGGTGTGAAACGTGTGATGTTCCATATTCTGTGTATCATATTTTAATCTCATGTCCTGCTTTTAACCTTTACCGTTTTATATTTTTTCATACTGACATTTTAACTCTATATGATTTAGTGGGGCAGCCACCCCACAGGAACCTTTCTGCCTTTTTAAAGGCGATTGGTTTTCTTAATTTTATTTAAACTTTATGGTTCTGATTTTATAAGTTTTATTTTTACTTTCATTTGATCTAGTGTAGATTTTTAAAAAATATATATATACATTTATTTTTGTATTTTAACCTTTTATCGTTGAGTCTGGGTTTTCTTAATAATATATTTTCTTAAAAATTTTTTTTCTGGCGCAGCTTGTCCTTTTTGGACCTTGCGCCAAAAAACCCAACCCAACAACAACAACATCAGCACATCAATCGGCTTTATGGATCAAGCGATCGGTACATCTGCTGGATGACTCGTTAAGGGTGGAGGCCATTACAGGGATGTACTGTGAGCGTATAGGATCTGGCTAGCACTGGTGCAGCTGGTCTACATCCCCTTGTTGGACTCGGTGGTGGGTGGTGCAGTCAGGTCCCGAAATTTTATTATAATATTATGGAAAATAAAATTTATTCTTTTCTCCCACGGGAGCAACTGATGGAAAACAAAAATACTAAATTTTATGTAATAAAAAGGAAGGAGGGTTCTTTTGAAAATGTCTCCCCCTTCCTAATACAGAAAGGAATATCGGGACTAATAGGAGAAGTAAAGTGTATCCGTAAACTGAGATCTGGTGACTTATTAGTAGAGGCTGCTAACTCCACACAAGCAGCAATGCTAAATAAAATGCGGTTGCTAGCTAATATTGAGGTAACTGTTTCGCCTCATAATAACTCAAATTTTTCACAGGGTGTAATTTCCGCAAGAGATTTGTTGAACTCGCCGACGGATGAGATTCTTGAAAACTTGCAGAGTCAGAAGGTCTGTGGTGTTAAACGCATCACTGTCAGAAGAGATGGTAAAGTTATTGAAACTAAACATCTCATTCTGACATTTGCGACACCAGACCTTCCCGATTATGTTAAAGCTGCTTACATGAATCTTCCCGTCCGGCCTTACATTCCAAATCCCTTGCGATGCTTTCAGTGCCAACGTTTTGGGCACTCGAGAAATTCTTGCAGGGGCAAACTGACTTGCGCTCGCTGCGCAGCAGTTGGCCACGATAATTCGACCTGTACAGCAAAGGAGGCATGTGTCAACTGTAAAAGTGACCATCCCTCCTATTCTCGTAGTTGTCCTCAATGGGTACAAGAAAAAGAAATTACCACCTATAAAGTGAAAAATAAATGTTCTTACCCTGAGGCAAGGAAACAAGTTACCTCTCGCACACCGCAACCTGGTATGAGTTACGCAGCCGCTGCAAGAAAGCCCCTCAGGGGGTTTACTTTCTTAAAGTAAACACGGGTGTCACAATCCCGAGGTACCCCAGTGATCTGTCCTCTTCTTTATTTTCTTCTCTTCTCTATTCTTCTGCTTTTTCTTCCTTTTCTCCCTCATTGTGGTTGCCTCTCAGGAGGTTGAGGGCTCCCCTTGAGCAGCTGTCGCCGCTCTGTTGCTAATAGCTACTCTTGGGGACTAAATCACCCACGTGTTTGCCGTGCGTGGAGACCCGTGTCCCTGGAAAGGAGGGTCCTGGTAATTGAGGCCCCCAGAGACCAACACATTACTTTGGCCTCTGCTTCAGGTAAACGGGAGGTGTGCTGTGGTCCTCAGCACATCAATCGGCTTTATGGATCAAGCGATCGGTACATCTGCTGGATGACTCGTTAAGGGTGGAGGCCATCTCAGGGATGTACTGTGAGCGTATAGGATCTGGCTAGCACTGGTGCAGCTGGTCTGCATCCCCTTGTTGGACTCGGTGGTGGGTGGTGCGGTCAGGTCCCGAATTTTTAATAAATTATAAATGGAGAACAAAAACTTTACTTTTCTCCCGCGGGAGCAACAGTTGGAAACACTTAAGCCAAAATTTTTTGTAATTAAAAGAAAGGAGGGAAATTTTACCACTGTGTCCCCCTTTCTAATATCAAAGGGAATATCGGGAATAGTCGGGGAGGTAAAAAAGGTTCAGAAAATGCGCTCCGGTGACCTGCTTGTAGAGGCTGCTTCAGACTCTCTAGCAGCAATTCTGGCAAGTATGAAAACACTGGCTAACATCGAAGTGACTGTCTCACCTCACGGAAACCTTAACTTTTCTTGTGGTGTTGTCTCCGCAAGGGATTTGATTTATACGCCGACGGAAGAAATTCTTGAAAATCTACAAGATCAGAAGGTATGTGGCGTAAGACGCATAACAGTCAGACGGGATGGTAACATTATTGATACCAAACACCTGATTCTGACTTTTGCGACGCCAGACCTTCCGCAGTACGTTAAAGCTGCGTATATGAATTTACCCGTCAGGCCATACATCCCTAACCCCTTGCGATGTTTTCAATGTCAACGCTTTGGGCATTCGAGAAACGCTTGCAGAGGCAAACTAACCTGCGCTCGCTGCGCGGTGGTTGGCCACGACAGCTCGAACTGCAATGCGAAGGAGGCTTGTGTCAACTGTAAAGGTGACCATCCCTCCTATTCTCGAACTTGTCCTCAGTATGTACTAGAAAAAGAGATCACCACAGTTAAGGTACAACAGAAATGTTCATATCCTGAGGCGAGGCGAATAGTCACTTCTCGTACTCCCCAACCAGGAGTTAGTTATGCCAATGCTGCCAGAAAAGTCACCAAATCGAGCAGCACACAAACAGAATCAATTTCTACTTCCCCTGTCAGATTACCCCAAATATCAGAAAAGCCTAAATTTAAAAAAACTCCGACATTTTCTAAAAAAGCTCCTTTCGCCAAATCGAAAGCAGAGAAAGCTCTTAAATTAAAAATCTCAAAAGAACCTAAAAGACGACTGATATCCACCCAAAATGCTTTCTCTTGCTTGGAGACTGACGCGGTGTCCTTATATCCCTCGGACGACGATGTTTCGTTCGAGGAACTGATAGATGAACCGCCTTCCAGCTCCGGGAAAGGAGCTCCTCAAATTAAACAATAACTTCCTTTGTTTCTTGGAACTGCCATGGTTTGCGTTCACATCATGATGACATCAAGTCTCTAATAACAAAATATAATCCCGCATGTTTGGCACTTCAGGAAACTTTCCTGAAGTCCACTAATAATATCAACATGCGTGGATTTAATTGCTTTAGAAAAGACTGTGGTGACGATGGCGCAGTGTCTGGTGGTGTTTGTATATTAACATCCAATAATTTCCCCAGCACTGTCCATCCAATCAATACAACTCTACAGGCTGTAGCTGTAAGAATTCATACAACATGCTTAATTACAGTCTGTAGTTTGTATTTGCCACCACATGATGTCATCCGCCAAGAGGAACTTGATGCATTAGTGGATCAGCTGCCTACACCGTTCTTGTTAGTAGGTGACTTTAACGGACATAATTCTCTGTGGGGAACTGATGATACTAATTCTCGAGGTCGTCAGATAGAGAAATTTATTTCTGATAATTGTCTCTGTCTGATCAATGCCGACGAGAAGACATATTTCCACATACCCACAAGAACATTTCATTCTCTCGATCTCGCCATTTGTTCAACTTCACTTCTGCCATTGTTGAATTTAACAGTAGGGAATGATCTGCATAATAGCGATCATTTCCCACTCGTCATCTCCCAGACTGGAGGTAGTAGTGTGCAGCAACGCATACCTACTTACGTGTACAGTCGGGCAGATTGGCCGTTATTTACACAATTGGCAGTCGTTGATGATAACATGGTTACGATCGAGGATATTGATAATGCCGTAAATAAAGTCACTGAAACAATTATAGGAGCAGCTGATACTGCAATACCTAAGAGTTCTTCTAAACTAAAAAGGCGCTGCAAACCGTGGTGGAACAAGGAATGCCAAGAAACTTATAAAAAACAAAGGAAGTTATGGGCGTTATTTCGGAGATACCCCACAACGGAGAATCTAATTGCCTTTAAGAGAGCCAAAGCATTAGCTCGCAGAGCTCGTCGTCGAAGTCAGAAGGAATCCTGGTCTCGCTATGTCTCTTCAATTACATCTTCCACATCCAGTAAGCAGTTATGGAGAAAAGTAAAAGCAGCCAATGGTATTTATAGAGAATTTGCAATTCCTATTATAAAAACCAGAGCTGCTATATACTCTTCTCCTGCAGACATTGCTAACGTCTTTGGTGAAACATTTGCTAACGTCTCAAGCGCCGACTCTTATAGTCCTTCGTTTTTAAGGGCTAAGAGTCGAGCTGAGCAAATACCAATCCCTTTCAACCATAGACAAGCTTTGCCATACAACTGCGAATTTCGGATGTTGGAATTGAAGCGAGCATTACAGCAGGCCAATAATACCAGCCCAGGACCTGATGGAATTAGCTATCAAATGCTTCGACATTTAAGTCCAGACTCCCTATTGAACTTATTGTATCTGTTCAATAGGATCTGGACTGAAAATGAATTTCCATCATTTTGGAGCGAAGCAATAGTAATTCCGGTCCTTAAACCTGGTAAGGATCCTTCAGAACCATCAAATTATCGACCAATAGCTCTGACGAGTTGCCTTTGTAAGACTCTCGAACGTATGGTCAACGCCCGTCTCGTACATGTCTTAGAAGAAAATAAATGTATACATATCAATCAGAGTGGATTCCGTAAAGGAAGATCCACTCTTGATAACATAACATATTTGGAAACCCAAATCCGCAACGCTTTCGTGCGGAGAAACCATCTGGTTTCCATCTTCTTCGACATCGAGAAGGCATACGACCGTACGTGGCGACATCGAATTCTCCGTTCATTATATGATTTTGGCTTTCGGGGTAATCTTCCGATATTCCTAAAGAATTTCTTACGCTCCCGTATTTTTAAAGTACGTATTGGATCATCTACATCCAATACTTTTAATCAAGCCGAGGGTGTTCCCCAAGGCTCAATTTTAAGTGTAACAATTTTTAATTTCTACATAACCAGCATCCTTCATCACCTTTCACCATCTGTTAATGGCACAATGTATGTGGATGACCTGCAAATATCTTGCCAAGGATCGAACATGCGTTTAATTGAGAGACAATTACAAACATCTGTAAATAAAATAGCTGCATGGTGTGCCGAGAATGGCTTTACACTATCTCCTAGCAAGAGCTGCTGTGTCCATTTCTGCAGAAAGACCAGCATTCACAATGATCCAGTTATCAAACTGAACAACACGCCAATACCGGTAGTCAACGAGATTAAATTTCTTGGTGTGACATTCGACCGAAAGTTGACCTTTCTTCCGCATGTTTTACAATTGCGGAAGAAGTGCGAGCGATCGCTTAATATCCTCAAGGTGCTTTCAAATACATCTTGGGGTGCTGATCGCTTGTCACTCCTTCGAGTCTATCAAGCACTCATTTTATCTCGTATTGACTACGGATGTATTGTCTATGGATCTGCTAGGTCTTCTGTCTTACGCAGATTGGACACTGTACATCACTCTGCTTTGAGAATATGTTCAGGCGCATTCCGCACATCAACCGTCCAGAGTCTTTACGCGATTTGCCAACAATTGCCTTTAGACCTGAGACGGATGCAGCTGTCTCTCAATTACTACGCTAAGGTCATGTCTGATCGAAACCATCCTTTACGATCCTTGGCCATTTCTCCTGCTTTAAAGAGACTATATGATGCTCGGCCTTATAGCATCCAACCCTTTCTCACTCGAACTAAGGTTCAATTATATTTAACAGACCTATATGATGTCCGTTTTACTAAAACGGACTTACAATCCCATCCACCCTGGTATGATCCACAGATAACTATTATTAATCCATTTGCTCAATTTACAAAATCGGACACAACTTCAACAGTTTTTCAACAGCTATATCTATATCATCGCTGTCAGTATTCATCATACACGCCTGTATTCACGGATGGTTCAAAAACTGCAGGACATGTTGGTTGTGGCATATATTATGCTGATACCAGTTATGGTTACAGCCTCCATTCGTCCTGCTCCGTCTTTACCGCTGAAGCTACGGCTATTCATCAAGCCCTTCAGCTAGTGAATACAGAGCAATTTTATAAAATCTGTATGTATACTGACAGTTTGAGTGTTCTAGAAGCGTTGAAAAACTATAACAATTATCATCCAGTTGTGTCCCAGATTTTCGGAGCATTGGATTCCCTTGCTGGCAAGGGTTATGACTTCATTTTCTGTTGGATCCCAGGTCATGTAGGTCTAGAGGGAAATGAAAAAGCAGATGCAGCTGCTAAAGCTGCATCTTCTGTTCTTCATTCATCTGTCCCTCTTTTCGACGTGAGAAGGGTTGTAAAAAGATTTGTTAATTCTCTTTGGCAGGAGTCCTGGAATATGCAGGTCGCAAACAAACTGCGTGCCATCTTTCCATACATCATCCCATCATCTGTTTTACCGTTACGAAGTGCCGATGTTAGATTAACTCGCCTTCGTATCGGACACACACGTTTCACACATAGACATTTATTTTTAAGTGAACTAAATCCTTGGTGTGAAACGTGTGATGAACCATATACAATTTTTCATATTTTAATTTCATGTCATTATTTTTACAATCAACGTTTACAATTTTTTAAAAGTAATATTTTAACTATGATTGATTTGCTAGGGGATCCACCGCACAGAAACCTATTTGCATTCTTGAGAGCAATAGGTTTCTTGCATTTTATTTAATTAATATTTATGTTTTGAATCATTAAAATTTAGTTTTTTCATTTTCTTTAATATTTGCCTAGCTTTTAGTATATTATATACAACTTTTTACTTTTTAAAATTTTAATGTTGCTTGGGTTTTGAAAAAAAAAAAATTATATACAAAATTATAGTTTTGGCGCAGTTTGTCCAATCTTGGACCTTGCGCCATAAAACCCAACCCAACAACAACAACAACAACCGCTGCAAGAAAGGTCACCAAAAATATAAGTACTCAAACGGATACTCTGTCACTTCCTATTAATAGATTACCCCAAACATCAACCGAAAGGCCAAAATCTTCTAATTCCATCTTTCGAAGAGCTCCTTTGGCTAAATCAAGAGGCGTCAAAGCCTCAAAATTAAAATCTGCAAAGGAGGGCGCACGAAAGCCCTCCTTATCCACCCGTAAAGCCTTATCCCTAGAAGCTGACGCAGTTTCTCTTCATCCCTCGGACGATGATGTATCGTTCGAGGAGATGTCAGATGATATGCCCTCCAGCTCTGGGAAAGGAGCTTTTCAATTTAAAAAATAACTTCCTTCGTTTCTTGGAACTGCCATGGTTTGCGATCCCATCTTGATGACATCAAGTCTTTAATGTCAGCTTATAACCCCGCCTGTATAGTACTTCAGGAGACGTTCCTGAAGTATACAAACAACATTGCTCTTCGTGGGTTTAAATGCTTTCGAAATGACTGTGGTGACGATGGTGCAGTGTCTGGTGGTGTTTGCATATTAACATCTAATAATTTCCCCAGCACTGTCCATCCATTAAATACTACACTACAGGCTGTAGCTGTGAGAATTCACACATCATGCTTGATTACAGTCTGTAGTTTGTATTTGCCACCACATGATGTCATCCGCCAAGAGGAACTTGATGATTTAGTTGATCAGCTGCCCAGTCCATTTTTGTTACTCGGTGACTTCAATGGCCATAATACTTTGTGGGGAAGTGTTGATATTAATTCTCGCGGTCGTCAGATAGAGAAATTTATTTCTGATAATAGCCTCTGTCTGATGAATACCGACGAGAAAACATACTTCCACACACCCACAAGGACATTTCATTCTCTCGATCTTGCCATTTGTTCACCGTCACTTCTGCCGTTGTTAAATTTAACAGTTGGGAATGATCTGCATAACAGCGATCATTTCCCACTCGTCATCTCCCAGACTGGAGGTAGTAGTGTACAGCAACGCTTACCTACTTACGTGTACAGTCGGACAGATTGGCCGTTATTTACACAATTGGCAGTCGTTGATGATAAAATGGTTACGATCGAGAATATTGATAATGCCGTATATAGAGTCACTGAAACAATTATAAGTGCAGCTGATACAGCAATACCAAAAAGTTCTTCTAAATTAAAAAGGCTTTGCAAACCATGGTGGAACAATGAATGCCAACAAGCATATAAAAAACAAAGGAAGTTATGGGGGCTTTTCCGGAGGTACCCCACAACGGAGAATCTTATTGCCTTTAAGAGAGCAAAAGCATTAGCTCGTAGAGCTCGTCGTCGAAGTCAGAAGGAATCCTGGTCTCGCTATGTATCCTCTATAACATCTTCCACATCCAGTAAGCAGTTATGGAGAAAAGTAAAAGCAGCCAATGGTATCTATACGGAATTTTCCATTCCCGTCTTGAAAACCGGAGCTGCGATACACTCTTCTCCTACTGACATTGCTAACGTCTTTGGTGAAATATTTGCTAACGTCTCAAGCCCCGACTCTTGTAGTCCTTCGTTTTTAAGGACGAAGAGTCGAGCTGAGCAAATACCAATACGTTTCTACCATAGACAAGCTCTGCCTTACAACTGCGAATTTCGGATGTTGGAATTGAAGCGAGCATTACAGCAGGCCAATAATACCAGCCCAGGACCTGATGGAATCAGTTACCAAATGCTTCGACATTTAAGTCCAGACTCCCTGTTGAACTTATTGTATTTGTTCAATAGGATCTGGACTGAAAATGAATTCCCGTCAATTTGGAATGAAGCAACGGTAATTCCGGTCCTTAAGCCTGGTAAGGATCCTTCAGAACCTTCAAATTACCGACCTATAGCTCTGACGAGTTGCCTTTGTAAGACTCTCGAACGTATGGTCAACGCCCGTCTCGTACATGTCTTAGAAGAAAATAAATGTATACATGTCAATCAGAGTGGATTCCGTAAAGGAAGATCCACTCTCGATAACATAACATTCTTGGAAACCCAAATCCGCAACGCTTTTGTGCGGAGGAACCATCTGGTTTCCATCTTCTTCGACATAGAGAAGGCATACGACCGTACGTGGCGATATGGTATTCTCCGTTGTCTATATGATTTTGGCTTTCGGGGTAATCTTCCGATATTCCTTCAAAATTTCTTACGCTCCCGTGTTTTTAAAGTACGTATTGGTCACTTTTTGTCCAATACTTTTATTCAAACCGAGGGTGTACCCCAAGGTTCCATTTTAAGTGTCACTATTTTTAACTTGTACATTAGCACCATTCTTCATCAAATTTCATCTCCAGTTCATGGTACACTTTATGTTGATGACCTGCAAATTTCCTGTCAAGGGTCAAACATGCGATTGATTGAGAGACAGTTACAAACAACTGTTAATAAACTAACTGCATGGTGTGCTGAGAATGGCCATACACTGTCTCCTTGCAAGAGTAAATGCGTCCATTTCTGCAAAAAGACTAGCCTACACCAAGATCCTGTAATATATATTAATAACACCCCAATTCCCGTGGTCGTCAGATTGAGGGTTTTATTTCTGATAATAGCCTCTGTCTGATAAATACCGACGAGAAAACATACTTCCACTCACCCACAAGGACATTTCATTCTCTCGATCTCGCCATTTGTTCACCGTCACTTCTGCCGTTGTTAAATTTAACAGTTGGGAATGATCTGCATAACAGCGATCATTTCCCAATCGTCATCTCCCAGACTGGAGGTAGTAGTGTGCGACATCGCCTTCCTACTTACGTGTACAGTCGGGCAGATTGGACGTTATTTACACAATTGGCAGTTGTAGATGATAGAATGGTTATGATCGAGGATATTGATATTGCCGTATATAAAGTCACTGAAACACTAATAAGTGCAGCTGATACAGCAATACCTAAAAGTTCTTCTAAACCAAAACGGCGTTGCAAACCATGGTGGAACAATGAATGCCAACAAACATACAAAAATCAAAGGAAGTTATGGGGGCTTTTCCGGAGGTACCCCACAACGGAGAATCTTATTGCCTTTAAGAGAGCAAAAGCGTTAGCTCGCAGAGCTCGTCGTAGAAGTAAGAAGGAATCCTGGTCTAGCTATGTATCTTCAATAAATTCTTCCATAACCAGTAAGCAGTTGTGGAGAAGAGTGAAAGCAGCCAATGGTATTTATAGGGAATTCTCCATTCCTATTCTAAAAACCGGAGCTGCTATACACTCTTCTCCTAAGGAAATAGCTAACGTCCTTGGTGAAAGTTTTGCTAGTGTCTCAAGCACTGACTCTTATTGTCCTTCGTTTTTAAGGACTAAGAGTCGTGCTGAGCGAAGACCAATTCATTTCAACCATGGACAAAACTTATCCTACAACTGCGAATTTGGAATATTAGAATTGAAGAAAACTTTACAGCAGACCAATAATACCAGCCCAGGAGCTGATGGAATTAGCTATCTTATGCTTCAACATTTAAGTCCAGATTCCCTATCGAACTTATTGCTTTTGTTCAATAGGATCTGGACTGAAAATGAATTTCCATCTCTTTGGAATGAAGCAATAGTAATTCCGGTTCTGAAGCCTGGTAAGGATTCCTCAGAACCATCAAATTACCGACCTATAGCTCTGACGAGTTGCCTTTGTAAGACTCTCGAACGTATGGTCAACGCCCGTCTCGTATATGTCTTAGAAGAAAATAAATGCATACATGTCAATCAGAGTGGATTCCGTAAAGGTAGATCCACTCTCGATAACATAACTTATTTGGAAACCCAAATCCGCAACGCTTTTTTGCGGAGAAACCATCTGGTTTCCATCTTCTTCGACATCGAGAAGGCATACGACCGTACGTGGCGATACGGTGTTCTCCGTTGTTTATATGATTTTGGCTTTCGGGGTAATCTTCCGATATTCCTACAGAATTTCTTACGCTCCCGTGTTTTTAAAGTACGTATTGGTCACCTTTTGTCCAATACTTTTAATCAAGCCGAGGGTGTACCCCAAGGCTCTATTTTAAGCGTAACAATTTTTAACGTTTACATCAGTCATATCCTTCATCTTCTCTCACCTTCAGTATATGGCACTATGTATGTGGACGACCTGCAAATATCTTGCCAAGGATCGAAAATGCGTTTAATTGAGAGACAACTACAAACATCTGTTAATAAAATAGCTGCATGGTGTGCAGAGAATGGCTTCACACTATCTCCTAGCAAGAGCTGCTGTGTCCATTTCTGCAGGAAGACTAGCCTTCACAATGATCCTGTTATCATACTAAACAACACACAAATACCGGTAGTCAAAGAGATCAAATTTCTTGGTGTTTTGTTTGACCGAAAGTTGACTTTTCTTCCGCATGTTTTATATTTGCGGAAGAAGTGCGAGCGATCGCTTAATATCCTCAAGGTGCTTTCAAATACATCTTGGGGTGCTGATCGCTTGTCACTCCTTCGTGTCTATCAATCAATTATTTTGTCTCGTATTGACTACGGATGTGTTGTCTATGGATCTGCTAGGTCTTCTGTCTTACGCAGATTGGATACTGTACATCACTCTGCTTTGAGAATATGTTCAGGCGCATTCCGCACATCACCCGTCCAGAGTCTGTACGCGATTTGTCATCAATTGCCTTTGGACCTGAGACGGATGCAGCTATCTCTCAATTACTACGCAAAGGTCATGTCTGACCGACAACATCCTCTACGTTCCTTGGCCATTTCTCCTGCATTAGAGAGACTATATGATGCTCGACTATACTGCATCCAACCTTTTCTCAGTAGAACTAAAGATCAACTCTATTTGACAGACCTACATGATGTCCGTTTTTTTAAAACGGACTTTCAATCACATCCACCCTGGTACGATCCACAGATAACTATTATTAATCC
>JAPDSC010038810.1:0-17148 GCA_026290005.1 Latrodectus geometricus
TTCATTATACCAAGGAATAACATATTGCATTTTGTGAGCATTTTTTAAAATTTTTTAGTTTATTACGATACTTTTTTTTTTCACGGCTTTTTCATAACAAGAAGATTTGAAAGAACTGTGGCTTTTACATTTTTGAATGGCCTGCTATCAAAACATCAGTACGATATAAGTTTTTGCTTCAGTAACGCTATTATAATCTGAGTATCATAAGAATAAATAGCCCTTTTTATGTTTCGTTACAATCATATGAAATATACTCGTATAATTTTCCAGAACCATTTTGATTTTATTTAAGCTTATTATTTTCTAAAGTGTTCATTTACTTTTATTTATATCATTTAAAAGAACTGATATTTAAATCAATTATTTTTCACATTCGAAGTAAATATCATTGACTTTTTATTTTAGAGTCATCAGCAATTATTTGGCATGGTCTCTCATACAGAGTCTTACATCTCGTCTGTCCAAGCCCTTCAGGGAAGCTTCAAAAATCCTAAGGAAAGCCCTTGTAGGATCGGAAGGGGGAGAAAGCCCTTGGAGATATTGTGTTTCAGACACTAATGATATCATCGGCTTTGCACTAGGTGCTATGTTCGTTCGAGAAGTGTTCCATGGTGAAAGCAAACCCATGGTATGCCTGAATCGAAAAAATCAAATTCAGTTTTAATGTATATTTTTGGCAATAAAATAAAAATTTAATTGGAATTATTTATGATTTTCAGGCCGAAATTATGATTAATGAGATTAGGGATGCTTTCAAAGAAAACCTTCCTCTTCTAAAATGGATGGACCCTGATACAAGAAAACTAGCAAAAGAAAAGGTGAGATTTTGAATGCAACATTATATTTGTTTTAAAGTTATGAAAATGAAAGTGTAAATAGTAAAGAATGTAAGAATTTAACCTGTTCAATATTGTATTTATTGAATGAACTTTATATAGTGTGAGGGATAAAACAATAGAGTAACCCTGAACAAATTACAACTCAATAAATAGCCCAGCAAGAATGAAAACAAGTGAACTGTTAAAGACTATTACCATATATTTCTACTATATTTTGTTCATTAAACAGCTAAGTGAAATTTTTAAATTAATTAAACACATACATTAAAAGATAATAGTAACTCACTAAATCTTAATATGAAGATTTAATCAAAATATGTCATAACATCCATTATATTTATGCACTAAAATATAATAAATATATTTTCTATGAACAACTATGTAAGACGAGCCCATATTTGAATGCTTAGCTTTCTGGTCTTCAATACAATTGTTCGTGAGTTCAATTCTTACTTCGAGAATGTGTGTTTGCAGTGCTGCAGAATCAATTTTAAATCTTGATTTAGTGCCATTCAAATTAGTTCATTTATACAAAAATTGTTCGTTCAATTAACCATCAAACCAACAAAGAAATACGGTAATTAAATTTTTCAGCTCTTGCTAATCTAATCTCCAAGAAAAAGTATCAGGAATTTATTTTGCACCATGTGACTAACTTGCTCTCCACATTGCCATCAGCAACTTTAAATTAGGGCATAATCTTTGATTTTTTGAATGAAAACTTCGTAAAGTTTTCTAAAGTACAGCTAATATTTATAAAAACTAGTTTATGAAAGTATATTTATTTTAATGATAATTTATATTTGTTATTTTTGTTTTCATAATATTATTTTACACAAAAATCAAAAATAACCTGTCTCTTTTCGCAGGCAGATGCTATTACTGATATGATTGGATTTCCAGAATTTATTTTGAATCCTAAGAAACTAGACAAAAAATATGAGGGTGTAAGTATAAAACAAACAGTTTCGTGAAATATATTGTTTCTTCATTTGATATTGCGTTTAACTTATTAATATTTCACTTCATATACAGCAAAAGTATTTGAAGAGAATATTTGTACATTTTAATTTAATTATAATTTTATATATATACATAACTATTTATTGGGACTAATTATTAGTTATGGGAATTTATTTTTAAAAATGTAATACCAATATTTAAAATCATAAATAAATTGTATAACTAATAATCAAAACTAATAAAGAAGAAAATTAAAAAAATTATCTTAAGAAATACAAAGTGTTTGTGTAATTTATCAATATCTAAGATAACACTTTTAAGGGAATTTTTAATTCACAATTAATTGATAAGCTCCAGTAATTATAATGTTATTATGAGAAAAATATTTATTAAAGATTATTATTTGTATATAAAAATATTAACTCTTCATACAGTAATAAGAATTTTAATGAGTATTCTAAAATTAGAAATATTAATTATTAAAACAAGCAGTTGAAAAATGTTTGGAAGCACATATTAATAAGAAAATACTACACGAGTAATACTCAAAATTAAAAAAATATTCTTCAGAAGAAATAAAACATTCCTTTTTGAGTATTGCAACAAAAACGTTTGGTTATATATCAATTTTCAACAAAATGCATAATTTTGTATGAAAATACTAAACAATGTTTTCGAAAAATAACATACGAGAAAAAGAGATTCAATGCATGTCGAAATGTGCTAATTTCATGTTTAATTTATTGGAACTAATTATTTATTAATTCCTGCATAAATCTTATTGCTCAACTTACTGCGTGTATACATACTTAATGCCCATATGCATCTTAATGCCTATGTAACATCCGATTAAAATTTCTTATGGAACACTGAACATTAAAGTATTGATTTCATTTTTTTTTTTTTTCATTTCAGCTCGAGTTTAGTTCTGACGAGTACTTCCAGAATAACATTGTAGTGGAACAGTTCTCTTTAAAAGTCAACATGAAGAAACTGGACAAACCTACGAATAGGAGCGAGTGGAAAATGACGCCTCCGACGGTCAATGCTTACTACACCCCCACAAAGAACCAGATAGGTAAACGATTCTCGAAACTATATAAAAAGGTGTGTAGACATCTTTTTAAGTAGTAGGAGTATACTTATGAATCGATGTCAAAGCTTTGAAACTTAATCAATTTAATTTCGGAGAAAATGTCATCAATGATACAAATAATTCAATGCATGGAATGAATAATTTATAAAATTTAATAAATGTATAAACATAGCATTAATTCTATGAGATACGAATGGATATTCCCTTTTTCCAAATTTTTGATTGTACTTTTTTTATATAATTTTTATATTTCATTTCTTTAAAATACTGGCTGAGCAAATCAGGAATCACAAAATATATTTTTTCAAACTATGGAGACGAAAAAGGAAAAATACTGTCATTAGATTCCAAGTTTTGCCTGTCGTTCTGATGTGTGGATTTTGTGATAGCGGAATTACTGCAGCAGAAATAACACGGTTGGTGTAATCCCCACGAATAAGAAAAGTCAAATCACAGCATCATTACAGCGCATCACCAAGGTTGTTCTTATCTCTTTTATTTCATTTTTTATACATTTCTTTTTTATTTTATGCCTTTCTTATCGTTTTTCCCTCTCTTTCTCTAGTTTTTGATTAAGTTACTTATTTTGATGGAAAAAAGTATCTATAATATAACTTGAATGTCTGTTTGAAATTCTACTATTGCCTTATCAGTAAATATATTAATTCAATGTAAAGAGTATGATTTTTCAATTCAATGAATTTTACAATATATGACATATTTTTGTAATAATTTCATCAAATTAAATTATCTACATTATAAATACAGTATAAGAATACAAGACAAAATTTATTGATTTTATTCCTGTTTATCTTATTAGATATTACTTTGAAATAGAATGCAAATATAAGCATCCCCAGTAAAAATTAAGCAAAACATGAACGAATTAAAAAATTATTAAAAGACTAAAATACACCGTTTATTTAGTTGTTTTTGAGAAAAATAGCCAACTTTCAACGAATGAGAAATTTTAAGTTAGTTTAAAACCTCGATAGTAGATAGAGCTGTTGCTGGATTTCGCTTATATGTCTTTTTGCAATAATGATTTTATGTATGAAAGATAGTTCCTCTGAAACTTACAAAATAAAGTGAATTCCTACAAGCACCCACACCTGATAAAGAAGTTCACAAAACTTGTTACGCTGTAAGCCATGGCTAAAACCGTTTTTAACTCAGCAACACTGCAGTCACATACAGCCATGAAAATGAATACAAAACAATTTCAAATCATTCTACACTTTCAGCCAAAATTTAAAAATTCGATTCTGAAACCATTGTCCATATTTTAGTTCAAATGACTTCATAAGTACTTTTCCTACCGTTGTTTTCTACATGTTATAATATATCTTATCTTTCAAAATCCATTGCAGAAGAAAGATGTAACTTCGAATTTAACTAACAGAGAACCCATTTCTCCTGCCGTTTCCGATTTGTATGAAATTTTCAGGAAAAAAAATCACCTGATCTTTAGAATATTCATGGAATTTTCGTTTTTAAATAGGATTAGATATAGCTTACACGCGCCATTAGTTGCTTTCAGCACTAGCCAACCTCCTACATTTACACAGAATGTCAAGATAGTATACTGATATAACCATCTGTTCTCTTAAAAAAGCTTGCTGGGGAAAATAAATTGTTTCTCATCAAAAAATACTAATATCAAACTATCATCGAGAGTATTAAGCATATCCTGCATTCATACAAGCAATACTGGTAAGTCATGATTCTGTACAGAAACGTATAAGCTAAGGCGCAAAATATTGCTTCTGAGCATCTGTATTTTCTAATCTGAAAACTGTGTATTTGGTATCTGATCCAATCAAAGACAATTATGTTGAAAGAGCCTATACACGCACGTTAAAAATTCAGTTCATGTATTATTAATTGACATTCCTCGAGTGGGGCGAGGCTTGGAGAAGAAAGTACCTTGCCTGTGTCGCCTTATCACTTGACAAGGAAATGCGGACACAATGCGAATGACTGTGTCAGTCTACAGATAAAAGCCACCGAAAATATTTTGTAACAATCAAACTTAATAATAAATTTATAATTCAGTGTTTTTCACAGAATTTTATACTATCTAAATAGATAATATCTGGTCAGGTTTCATTTTCAAAATGTTTTATATTTTCAAATATATTTTTTTCCGGATCTATTTTATATAATATATTTCTCTAAAAGTTGACAAATTTGTAAGTGATTATGGTTACAATTTTCTAGCAATTCATATTAGTCCTCTACATGTTTTTATAATAGCATGTCATTACGTATTTGTAATATTATTCCAGTAATCTATTTATCCTTTTTCTATTTTTAAACAAAAGTTTTGTCCTGAATTTAATAAAGGAAGCTCTAACGGATAGTGTGAAAATTTAAATCGAAATGTTGGTCTCTGGTTAATTTAAAATAAAAGCCAGCTAAAAACATTGTTTATTGCGTTTTTAACTAATTTAAAACTTAATTAACGCTGATTTGTATTCCCTATAAAATTCATAAAGTTAAGTACTGTAATGTTTCGCTATGGAAATTTCCTCGCTTTAAGAAAGAAGTGTGAGGCTCCTTTCTTTTTATGATTTTCATCGATACGTTATCTCAATAATTTATCCTTTAATAGAAAAAAATATTTACTACATTGGCTCTTCTCTTCTTTCTGCATTTCTATTGCATAGCAACTTTTAAAAAAATAACAATGTGTACTGTTTGTTTTTCTGATTTTTCTCGAAAAATATAGCTTTTGTTCTTTACAACGAATGGAATTTTACCTTTCTTAGCGCATCTTTTGACGGAAATACATTGGGACGTTAAGAGTTTAAACTTGATATTTAATGACTTCATTATCTAAAACAAGTTTAAATCTTGTTAAAATATGCTTTTAACAGATCTATGCTTGAGATATCATTTTGTAATCCAAAAACAGCATTTGGAACAAGTTACATAAATAGTAAATATTGTTTATAAATTACTTTGTTTTCCCGAAAGTTATATAGGCACGCATTTTTCACTGGAAGTTGCAACAAGCAAAAGATGGCGGGTTTGCTTGTTAGTTAATTAATATCTAATATTATCACACAAATAATCTCTGGATATATACTTTAGACCAGTGCTCCGCAACCGGTGTGCCACGGCACACCAGTGTGCCGCCGCTGAAACACAGGTGTGCCGCCGCTTAAAATTACACAACATATTTATTTTAACGCAATGTACTCTAATACAAATTTACAATTTATAAAAACGAATTGTATATACTTACTATATTTCAATGCAAAACCATAAATAAAATAACAATTGTTTAGCACTTGCTATAATGTATTCACACAATAGAAGAAATGGATGTCAATAGAAGTAAATAGAAGATGGACTCTGTAGATTAAATTTGCGAATACGGCTCTAGCTAAAAATGTCATCACAACCAATAGAAACGCTCCTAACCACCTGCACAATGTTTATATCGACTGTTCCTGAAAAATAGTGATTGCGCAGAATTCAATAGTCAGCAGACAGCGTTGTTTAGGATTTAGAACGAACCTAATATAATATTGTCAGTGTTAGATACGAATTTCTACTGGACACATACAACCAGATCACTTCTTACCCCTATAAATTAAATCGCAGAAGTTTATAAATTAACCATTCGTGTTTGTTATTAACGTGATTTATTTTTGTGCCCATTTCAATATGGATAAATTTTTATTTGGAAAACAATCTACTTCTCGGGCAGAAGATGATGAACCTTGCACAAGCAGTATTGCTAAGAAAAGAAAGATTGTGAATAGAAAATACTCCGAAGACTACATTCGTTATGGCTTTTATTGGTGCGGCGATGAAGCGGCTCCGAAACCATTATGTGTAATTTGCAACGGACAATTAACAAACGACTCAATGGTGCCCAGTAAACTAAATCGCCATCTAACTTCGAAACATCCGAATTGTGCTAAAAAGGATATATCATATTTTCAAAGGTTTTTGGCTCAAAATTTAAAACAAAAAAAAATTTATGATGTCGACCGTATCTGTTTCCGATAAAGCATTAGAAGCTAGCTATTACATTGCAAAATTAATAGCTCGTGAAAAGAAACCTCATACTATTGGAGAAAAACTTATTAAACCAGCATGTATGGAAATTGTGCGAGTTATGCTTGAACCTAAAGAGGTTCAGGAAGTGAGTAAGGTTTCACTGTCACCTGAAACTATTAAAAGACGTATTGGCGACATGTCAACAGATATTTTGAACACGCTTATTTTGAAATTGATCGCAGCTAACAATTTTACTCTTCAAATTGACGAGTCAACGGATATTAAAAATCAAGCACAATTAATTGCAATTGTACGTTTTGTTGACGAAGATTGCATAAAAGAAAATTTTTTATTTTGTAAAAAACTTTCCGAACGAACTACTGGAGAGGATATTTTTCGAGTAACTGATGATTTCTTCAAAATACATAATCTACAATGGAGTAACTGCATGAGTATTTGTACTGATGGCGCCGCTGCAATGACTGATAACATAAAGGGTTTTGTTGCCTATGTAAAACAACAAAATCCGGCAAGACAATTTACACATTGCTGCATACATCGGGAAGTATTGATGATGAAGAATTTACCAGAACAACTTTTAAAAACTATGAATGAATGCATCAAAATTATAAATTTTATTAAATCAAGAGCTTTAAATACAAGAATTTTTGAAATGCTTTGTGAAGAAATGGGTTCAGAACATAAATCTTTATTATTTTATACTGAAGTACGTTGGTTATCCCGAGGAAAAGTGTTGGCTAGATTGTTTGAACTTCGCTGTGAAGTGCATCAGTTTTCACTAAATCAAAATATGCCCGAACTCGGCCAGCACTTCGAAGATAACAGTTGGATCGCCAAACTTGCATATATGGCTGACATTTTCGACCATCTTAATGAACTTAATAGAAAAATGCAAGGTCCGAATGAAAACTTATTAACCTGTTCCGACAAATTGCAAGGGTTCAAAAATAAAATGGAACTTTGGCAGAATGAACTAAGTAACAACTCTTTACAACCGTTTCAAAGGGTTCATAATACAATAATTGAAAATAGGCAATTAATTATCGATCTGGCCCAATCCCATTTAACAACACTGGAAAATAAATTCGACTACTATTTTCATTCGATTAAAAGTGAAGAATATGATTGGATTCGCAATCCTTTTGCAACTAATGCAAAAAATCTGTTGATGCATTTTCTCTTAAATTTAAAGAAGAGTTTATTGAACTGAGTAATGACGGGACGTTAAAACTACATTTTGGAAAAGTTCCATTGGATGTTTTCTGGATTTCGGCTAAGAATGAATATCCTCAAATTTCAAAACAGGCTATTTCAATTTTAATCCCCTTTTCAACAACATATTCATGCGAATAAAGCTTTTCGACACTTGTTTTAATTAAAAATGATAAGCGGTCTTGCTTAAAGAATCTCGATCAAGAACTTCGAGTTGCACTATCAAATATCGAGCTCAATATAAAATACTTGTGTTCCTTGAAAAAAAGCTCAAGTATCACATTAATTACCCTTTTTGCCTATTTTTTTGTATTATTGTAGTTTTGTAATTAATTATATATGTTATGTACATATAATACCGTAAATATGTAAAATAAAACGAATTAAAATATTAATTAATGCATTATTTTCTGATGTGTATACGTGTTGTTTTATTATATTTATACCTATTAAATTTGGTGTACCGTGAAAACCAGAAAAAGCTTTTGGTGTGCCACGAATAAAAAAACGTTGCGGAGCACTGCTTTAGACTATGGTGTAAAATATGGTTTTCTAAAGAAATTTTGATGAGTAAAATAGTTTTAAATCCAAATTTTGATTTATTATTGAAAGCAATATTGAACTGCTAGAGGCTGAAATACTTAATATTGTCGCTCAAAAATTTAAAAACGGCATATTATATTATAGTTTTAAAAAATATAGTAAAATTATAAAAACTTTTATATTTTTAAAGATGAGGAGTACCTAAACACAGATGCCACGTAATTACAAGAAGCAAACTTTCTAAAATTATATTGGACCTGCGATGAAAGGTTAAAGCCGCAAAAAGAAAATTACTACTATATTTTTTTTAATTAATTATGAATTTTTTTTTTGTTTTTATTTGTTTTGTTTTAAATTGTAGACTAAGCACAACTGAAGAAGAAACCAGAATGGTCTACGGTGTCGATACACTTTATCGTTCCATTTTTCTTTCTTAGTGAAATCTCTGAGAAGTATTATTCATGATGGGAAAATTCTGAACTCTTGGTGAAATAATGAAAAGAAAAGTTACATTTTGTTATTAATTATAGTTTTCTGTTCACAATTTTTCTGCAAAGAGAACTAAAAAACGCGAGATTATTTTTTATATGTTTGATGAAAGTGAAAACGAATAAATTATCTATTATTCTTTTATATGCGTGTGCAATTTGTATAATACATTACACGTTATTTTATTTTATTTTATATAATTTTTTATTTTTTACTAATTATATCTATATGCACGAATTATTCTTTTGTAAATTAATTAGATTTTAGTAGAATAAGGATTATGGAAATCAATTATAGTTAATGACATTAGTTATGAAATTAATGATTAGTATTAATTTCAAAACTCAATTAAGTGAATAATACACAATTCTTAAAAAATGCCTATAGCATTATTTTTCTGTAAAATTGCATTATAACTTCAACATTTTGCAGGGAAAAGAAAAAATAATACGTCGACTATATAAGCTCTTACATAATTACTATAATTTTTCTTCTTCATATCCAAGAAATTTCTAAAAGCCAACTGAACAATTTCCACTCAATACTAATGTATAAATGGCACATTATTCAGAAAACGAACTTTAAAACACCCACATAGGATTTCGAATTATAACTTTTTAAATTGAAAAAATCTAATAATTTGCTAAGAATTGACCATCTGCTCCCCGTACTTCAACTTCTCCGATTCAAAGAAAAATTAGAAAGAATCGACTGACTTAATTCAGCTGCCTGATGATAATTTATTCGATTAAATGGAATGACTTTGTAATAATAGTCTTTCTCTCAAAGGAAAGAAAAGTTATATATTTAGCTATTTTTTAACAGTCACAAAATAGCATGGAATCTTTGTACTTATTATACATTGTATGTCGCTATAACTTGTTTAGTTTATATTTAAATTAATCATTTGATTAGACCAAAAATTAATATTTCAAAGAAGCTCATTTTATTTTAAACAATCTCTTCATTAAATAATTTTCTGCTATTACATGGTATTTAAAATATATTTTATCTTTTTCTTTACATTTATTTCTCTACATAGTATTTCCAGCTGGTATTCTCCAAGCTCCATTTTACGATCCACATTATCCAAAGTAAGTGGTTTTTCAGTTATTTACTATTTTATTTGGTTCAATTTGCATGCAAATCGCTCAATTCCAATTAAATATTTAAATAATTTAAACACTCTTATATATCTAACATCATTTAAAAATAAAAATTTGCATATTAACACCTGAGCTCATTCTATTAATTATAATATTATATTGTTAAACTTATTATATTCTTATTATTATTCAATTTTTTGTTTCATTTTAAAGAAACAACTCACAGAAAATTAAATAAAACACACGTTAGAAAATAGTAGACATAAAGCTTTTTAAATATTTTTTCTCGAATTTTTCATTTTTTGCATTCATTTATTCAGAATTATTGTTGATAACAATGTTGTTGTTATGTTATAAAAATCTTAAACTGCAATTATTTCATTTATTAATGTTTTACAACGAACTCTTTCCTCTCTGACACAAAATATCATTGAGAAAAAAACTGATCAAAGTTGCTCTGTAAGCTGCAATGCTTTGGCAAAATGTTTTTAAATATTAAAAAAAGCTTTTGCTTATCTTACAAATGCATAATATTCTTGTCCAAAGTTTTTAATTAATTCATCATTTGTACAACAAACAGCGTACAGAAGCACCATAAAATTTGAAAACTGAAATGAATTCAATAATGGATAACAATATTTATAATATTGTGAAAAACATCAAATCCACATATATTTCTAAAGTGTACATGCCGGGGATTTTCGTTTTAAGAAAAATTAAAATGGGACTGCGCGTCAAAACAAAAAAGAAAAATGGCTAGAGGAAGAAATTCTCGGAAACAAATATATTATTTTGTTAGTTGGTAAATGTGTTTTAGAAGATATTTTTCTCTGCTGCTGACTCAAAAATGCAAGCTTTTGAATTGAGTTACTTTCGAAGAGCAAATACTATGTGATTAGTTTAATATAAGCTCTTAAAAATTATTCTCAGGCTTTGTTTTGTAAAATTAGTCTTCTAATAAACTCATGATGAAATTTTTCTGAAAAATCCTTAACATATTTTTTGTTTATTTTTCTGTCTTGTAATTTTTTGGATTATATTTCAATACATTTACTTTTATGTCTTAAGAAATGTTTCTGACAAGTTATTTATGATGCTACTATAATCATCATATTAATTTTTTTCAAAATTTATTATGGAAAAATCAATATTTCTTAAAAAGCCTGTATTAAATCTAAATTAGATACATAAATTATTTGCAAAACAACATTTTTTTATAAAATTCTTTTACCTTCTATTTTTTAGATCACTCAACTTTGGAGCCATGGGAGTAGTCATGGGTCATGAATTAACTCATGCATTCGACGATCAAGGTACTAGGTTTAAATTAAAATATGCGCATGAAAATGTGGTTCACTTTTGTTATCTTTAATTAATGCTTATCCGCAATTATTCAGAAGTGTTGTTATTGTATTCTAGCAAATATATTTATGTAATAAATGTTATCACAATGAAGCATTATAGAAAGAATAAGATTCCTTGTGTAATTGTTTTATTGTATTTATACTAATTGCCAATTCACTTAAGTTTTGAATAAAATACATTCCAGTAAAAAAAAAATGTTATTTTGGATAAGAAATGAAATATTCTAATTTATCTCATTAACGTACTTAAGGGAAATTTTAAAGGTTGCCAATTCGAGGAAATTATTGCTAAAATGTGACTGTTTTATCTAAAATACTGCCAGCGGAGCTCTACCGATTACAGTTTTCACAAGGCTATAAAGTGATCACTTTCTAAATTCTGATTAAGGATTATGTCTCAAATCATTACTAACCATTATTAGTTACTTTAATTGTGGGTCAAACATTTTCTATTTTTTCACAAATAAATAAAATTATGCAATCATATTTGTAAAAATAATGACATAAAAAATCATTAGAATTAAATAAATTTAATAAAAAGAAATAAATTTGTAATTAAATAATTAGATTTTCAAAACAAAAATATATTAAATGCTTGAAATTAATCTTTCATGTAACTATCACTCATTAAAATAAGTATTGCTTTACAACTTGACATAGTCATATTTTTAATGTTTGCCTAGAAACTATTCAATATCGTTTTTAAATGTATCCAAATTTCATTTAACGTTAGACAATAATCCCGAGCAAGACGCTGATCATTGAAATCCCACACGCGTTTAATAGGTGACATATCCAGCAAATAAACTTGTCAAACAAGAAGCCATCAGGGTCCAGCTCATCACTAGTGTTATTACTGTTAAAACAAGTCCCAATTTATAACACCTGATATTTTTCATGATTACACCTAAGAAAGAAACCGTGGTTGTTCGTTCAATGTGACGTTTATTAATATACTTTGGAATTCTGTATACTTCAGCACTCTCTCTAGCAGGAAGGCAGACATCATGACACCACAAATTAAAAGAAGGATCCAAAAAAGAAAACTTTTATTACCATTCTGCATGCTGGTCTATCTGTTCATGAGCCCATTGCTACTAAGGTGTTTGTGGTTTATGTATCAAAGGATCCTGTATAAAGAAATTCTTGCACATAGTCACCAGTACATCAGATATCGATGAATTGAGAAAGCAGCCACCATAGCGTGCTTGTAGTAGCAAATCGCCAAGATAAGATTGTACTAAAAGTTAGAACAATACCGACTAAATGCCTATCATAGAGCGTTGAATGATTTAAAGTTCATTCCCAGTTTCAAAGTTGCCTGGTTCTCATCTGCTCTCAGCTTATAAACTCTCATCATCGTGCTTCTGTTACATTGCACAATATCTGTTATTGCACGATAAGAAAATCCACCTTCTAGAATACTAATAATTCTTCTCTATTCAAATACTATAAATTGTTAAAATGTTATCTTTTTTGTCAAATAAGCATACTTACATTTCATCTAACATTTATTACTAACAAATAACCATAAACTATTTTCCACCTATAAGTAATTAAGCTCTAATAATACACATTATTTAAGACTGATTCTTTTCACTTAAAATTTAAAATTTTGTATCATATTTTATTGTTTTCATATTTATGTCAATGTGGTGCTAACTTTGTTATTACAAAATGCTCGAAGTAGTCTTGCTGTAAGGTTTGTTTTCCCGCGTGATTTGTTGAAAATACAACGTTGCACAAGCTTACTCTCTCTACAAAAATTCTTGACTTCTTGGAAAACTTCTTGGTTTCACAAATCATCCATTTGACTATATTTAGCGGCAATATTAACGATATAATACGGTGCATGAGTCATCTCCTCGTAGTATATTTCAAAACTATTTTATAATTCTCCTCAAGTTAGATTAAATCTATACATACTATCGCCTTGAGAACATCGTGTTCGAGTGGTAGAACCACGAGCATATAGGGGAGCTGCGGGAATGCATGCACATTAAAATGAAGAAAGGATTAATTTGAAATGGGAAATGAAAAAGTTATCCTATTTCAATAAAAAGTGCTATTCTTCCTGATTTATTGCAACTAACAATCCATGTTGAAATAGTAAGGGTTAATTTTAAGACTCACATTTGAAAAAACATTTTCATTATACAAAATTATAAATATAAAAAGTTTCAATTGAGTTTAATTTGAATTTCTTTGTTATAAAAATATTTTAAATTGAACTTTTCTAAAAAACTTTATTTGTCTTAAAAAGATTTTAACACCTCTTACCAAGAGCTGCCCATGACAATTATGTCACCCCTTGTCCTTCTTTCATTGCACTGTAGTAAAAAAAAAATGAAAAAGAAGTTCGTTTCTCTACTCACTGCGAGCATTAATTCCCAATTCGGAAAACTGATAAAACGTAACTTTAATGTTTCAACAATGAATGTATTTCCGTGTAAATCCCCATTTAATGAAATTTCATATTGACTAATTAATATAAACTATAAATTATTAAAAATAAAAATGTTTGTTTATTAAATGTATAAATAAATTGCATATATGCAAATAAATAAAATTTTACATAAATAACGTAAGATAGTTGTAAGAAAAGAATATACTTGTGAGAAATTTCTTAATTAAAACAAATGAACTTGCACACACTGCCGAAATAAAGAAAAAATCAGAATAAATATTTTGAAAACGCACACATGTGAAATAAACCCCTTGTTTACTGTATTTTTTTTTAATAAATAGAATTATGATGAGAATACTTTAAGTATGCATGTGCGTTTCCTTTTTCAGGAAGAGAGTATGATAAATACGGAAATCTGCACCAGTGGTGGAAAAACTCGACCATTGAAAGTTTCAGGGAAAGAGCTCAGTGTTTCATTGATCAGTATTCTTCTTATGAAGCTCATGGTGAAAATGTAAATACATTAAATTTATAGCAATATTTCTCTCTCAGATTATCTTTATGTATTTACAATTTGTGTTTTGTTAAGTTTTATATACCTATTTAACATGATAAGAAACAAAAACATGCTGCTTTATTTTAATTTTATTGAATTCTGTTCATCTAAAATTGCCGGATGATATCGAAGAAATAAATTGTTCATATCAGCAAAGGATTGGTATTTACGTACACACCGAGAGAATCAGTTAATAACGGTAAGCTTTATGGAAGACGAAATTGTTCTCTTAACCTAGAATTTAATTTAAAGTTATGAATTGGACTTTTGATGAGGAAACTTTTGTTCGCTTTGAAGTTTATTGAGATATTTTGACTTGCTCATGATTTCATCATAAATATCCCTCATTTGCCTCAGGCTAATGAACCTTAGGTTGTGCTGAGAAAAGTTCTTTGCCATTTTGTTTCACAAATGTTTCTCACAAATGCATAGCCATGCAGGAGATAAATTTCTCTGATATTTACAAAACTGTTATATAGAGGACTCTAAGGTAGCCATGAGATGACATTTGTTTGTTTATTGCGAAGTTTGTTGTGGAATATTTGCTGTCAATGATGTTTGCTTCATAAATGTAACTCCCCCACTTATTATAAAGCTATAAATAAGATTCTAGAGCAATCATGGACATATTTCTTCTTGCAGAGATTATGATTTCACAGTAGAGTATGATGGAATGGGAATAATGCTATATGTGAATAAATTGCAAGTGAGGAATAATATCCCAGACATCCCTTAAAACCCCGTCACATGGAAATTGAAATTGTAATATTAACACATAAAAAATTAATATTTCTTTGATGAACACATGTCATGCATTTTAAATCAAATACATGATCAAAATTCATTGACCATTGTGTCTAGCATAAATGTAAATCCAAAAAACCTTTTGTTTCCATTTTCAGATACACATGCATATAATGCATATTATCAAAATATATTTGTCTTGAAAATTCACTTTATGATTTACATACTTTTTTAAAAATAACCCTTCAGCTTTTCATAATTTTATTACACTAGAGATATAAGACTTCAAATATTTTAAAAAATTATTTTTCTTGTAGTTGGAATTACTAAATATTAAGCATCTGTTCATCTATTTTACGCTTTCAATGAATATTTCATGGTGTTAGGATATTAGGGCGACATTTTATTATTCTCAAGTATTTTATTGTCCTTTTGATTTCATTTTAATACCACAATATCGTCGTATAAACATTTCTTGTTACATTTTACAAATGATATACTAAAATTTAATGAATGATATTTACTTCAAGTGTATTTACGTTGATATTAATTCAAATTCAATAAATCTGCATTTATTCTTTCAGTTGAATGGCAAACAAACTCTTGGAGAGAATATTGCTGACAATGGAGGATTGAAAGCAGCTTTCCATGTGAGTTGGCACTATTTATATTAATGGATAAAAAGTCACTTTCGATTTTTCTTTTATTTAAAACAATTACTAAAATTTCGGTACGAATTTAGGCTTACCAAGACTGGGTAAACAGCCATCCATCAGAACTTCCCCTTCCAGCAATACCAATGACGAACAACCAACTGTTCTTCATCGGATTTGCCCAAGTATGGTGCTCAACTAGCACACCTGAAGCGATGCATTTGCAAGTTATGAATGATCCACATAGTCCAGCCAAATTCAGGTAATACTTTTTTAATTGTTTTTATTTGAATTTATAAAATTTTTAAGCGTTTAAGATTAATAAACAAACAGTAAAGTGTATTAGTAACATTCTTATTTAGCAAATATACCTTTAAAGTTTATATCACATTAGAATTATACAGTAGGATATTTCTATATGATTTAAAATTAAAACTGATTAAAACATGCATGTCTTTTCTTTTCAATTCAAGACAAGATCGATATTATGAAGAAAAATTATAATCATTACGTTATTTAAAGTCACATTGTGGTCGAGGATTTGTTATCTTAAGGAACTAGCTTCATAATAAAAGCCTGACCTTTTTAAAAGTAAAATTGCCGAAATAAATCCCGCATATTAAATCTAAACCTAAACTCCACATTTTAAAGACCATTTTTTTATGTTGTTGTGTGTTTTTACATATCCTTCATGTTTAGCGATTGCTAGACAAGGTCTATGAGATTATTAACCCTCAAAAAGTCCAAATCCCACTTGTTGCATATTGGAAAAATCTTTCGAAAAATATAGAAACAAAGCCTCCTGAAGTGGTCACAGGTAAATCTGGAAAGAGCAATCTGAACTTTTCGATCGCAAATGAGGCATATGCAATCACTAGGGGTAACTGTGTATTATTCTTTTATGGATTTGCCATTTAATCTTGTTAAAATTCTTCCTGATTACACAGATTCCGTAAAATGTTTTGATAGGAGCAAGGCTCGGGGTTTCTGAACCGCTGAATGAATGAATTTTTATTTATTATTTTGTTATATGCATTTTATTAATATAAGGATCACTCTTATAATATAATATGCTTTTTAAGGGGTGCCATTTCTGCACTTAAAGAAAACTTAAATTTTGAAAGAAAAGAAAAAAAAA
>JAPDSC010038818.1:0-11017 GCA_026290005.1 Latrodectus geometricus
CACCTCTGTTAACAAACAACTAAAAAATGCAATTCTATGACAAAGTTAATAAAAATTAGTTGTATATAATTAAAAGCATATTTTAATGTGATTTCATTTTCTAAAACTGAACATAATTTCATTAAGTTAAATATATCATTCTCATGTATTGAATGGTCTTCTAGATTTAACTATTGATATCATATTTAATGATGCGTTTCTTGGAATCAAATGTATGGCTTTCTTGAATTGAAGTCTAAATTCGTTTTTATGAGCAAAAAAACTTCAAATGTGGCATACGGGAAAAGAAAAATATTCCATCTAAACAACACCTTATTAGCTTTCACTTATTTTATTCATTAAATGATGATTACTACTTATGTATTATTCACAATAGGGAATACCTATTTTTAGCATTCAAATATGTTGCTTCTTAATATACTATACTACACTGCTGGCCACCCAAATTGCAACACCAAGAAAGAAAAGAGATATCACTACAAAATTTATTTTCAGATAACACGTAGACTAAGTTTCAAATGATTAAATTTATAAACTTCTGTGAAGTGTAGTTACTGTCAAAATCAGTAGCCAGAGTAGCCGCCATGGTTGGAGATCATTACCTCGGTATTGATTCAAAGAGACTTTGGATGGGTTCTTGGAGTATAGCAAACCAAGCAGCTTCCACACGTTGCCAAAGTTGATCTGGTGTGGCAACTTTGGGATATAATACGGATCAATTTCTGAGAAACCATGGACCACATGTTTTACATCGGCGAAAGATCCGGAGAGCCAGCTGGCAAGGAAAGCAATTCAATCTGGCGATTGACGAAAGACCCTAAAAGAATGCGTGCCACTTGTGGTCGCGCATTATCCTGTTGAAATATGGCTGCAGGCAAGCCGTGAAAATTAGGAAGGGCAACTGGTTCCAGCAATTTGGAGATGTATCCTTGGTTGTTTAAAGGGCCAGTAATGCATACTAGAGGAGTGCGAGAGTGATATCAATACCGCCCCGTACCATAATACGGAGTGCAGGATCAGTATGGCGGTGCATAGCGCAGATGTTCAATGTCCTCTTTCCATGGTGTTTCCAGACTCGAATACAACCATAGTGGTGTTGAAGACAAAAGCGTGACTCGTAAAGACAATTTCATTCATTCAGCATTGGTAGCGGTAACGTGTGGTTCTGCCTCAAGAATAGACGAAACAATGGATATCATTCTGCTGTAAGCGGCGTCGAATGCTACGCGGAGACACTGGAAAATGAGTTACAAATTGAATGTGCTGTGTATGGTTCATGATGGGGCTGAGTGATTCATCACTACCATATGCACAATTTGATTGTCATCACATGAAGTGGTGCTGTGAGGTGGATGTGATCGAACACATTGGTCCATCATACCCTCCTGCATCCAATGATCACATATTCGCATTTAAGTAGTTTGGTTTCGTCCAACACGATTACCGATTTCCCTGAAACATAATCCACAATCTCGGTAGGCCACTATCCTTCCTATGTCGAAGTAGAATACTTGATCAAAAAATGAACATTTTTTTCTATGAGGTATAATTTATCTTTTTTTTGAAAAAACGACAAGAAAAGTACAACTGCTGAATTTGAAATTGTCGAAATATCCAAGCCTTAAATAGCGCCTTGAAGTGGCGCCACAGACGCGCTTGATGTACGACTGCGCTAAAATTCAAGTCACTTGTATATCTCACCTCAGCATGTTGTAAATTTTATGTTATTTCCATTCTTCCTTTGTGGTGTTGCATTTGCGGTGGCTAGCAGTGTACTTAAGATGAAAAATATTTTTGAATTCGTTTGTTACTTTATTTATTTCACAGACACGATACATTTTGAATCAGTAATATAATTCATATCTAAAGAGATATTAAATTCCATGAAACATTAAATTGAAGACTTTTTAGCTACAAGTTTAGCAATCGTTGACTATTAAGATACAAGTTTAGCTAAACTTAAGCAAAACAAACACAATATTGACTAAACGATTTAAAAGACATTAACTTGGTTCTTAAAATCAACCCTAAGTAATCAAAATTCTTATGTTAATATTTTACAAAAGACTAAGTTCAATTTGGTATTTCTATTGTCTGTATACATAATATTTATCAGATAAAGACTACTAAACTGAAAAATACATTTAGGAATCTGATTAGTTATAGTATTTTAGACTAATCATACTTTCGTTGTGTTAGTACAAAGATCATGAACGGAAACATAGTGCAATCTCCTTGCTCAATAATGTGATTCATAAGAATAATCTTTTTTTTATTTTGTATAGTTTATGGTGACAACTGGCTTGTTTACTTTTGTATCGGCTTTATGTCTACTGATGAAATTATCTTTTTTCAATACACAATCTCAAAAATTTATTTTAATTAAACAATATGAAATGAAGTTGAAGATCATTAAAATTAAACAAAAGTTTCATATTTTTCGGAGCAATTCCATATTTTGAGACATAATAAATGTATTGAACGATTAAAAAAATTATATTACAAATCTGATATATAGTGATAAAGTCATATATGTGTACTTAATCAGATATTTAATGGATTAAGAAAGCCTGAAATACTGAAACACTTAATTATTATAAATGAATTCATTTACATATATTCAGTTCAAAACTAATAGAAAAAAAAACACTACTATCAAAGGAAAAACAAACTGAAATTTTTTAAAAATTTAAATTCTCTTTATCCATTTTTCATTTCCTTTGGGAGAGTTTTGAAATTATAGCATTATTTATTTATCAAAGCTTTTTATAAGAGAGATATTTTTCATTGTAAGATCTACTAAAGAAAAAGAAAAAATGTTTTAGAATATCGAAACTTAAAATTTTAATGCTTGATCTTGATTTTTTGCATTTGAAATTTATTATTTTTTCTCAAGGGAATCAGAAATTTTTAATTGCATGATTAAGAACGATAAATACTCATTAACAATATTAAATTATCATTTTAAATAATTTTCAAGATGGAAACCAACAAATTAATGGAATATATTTAACATAAATTTATATTTTGAATAAAATATAAAAGCATTATTTAGTAGAAAAAACGGAATTTAACAAATACATATTGGCCTCATTTTCTTTATTTCAATATAACAGCTCAAAATTGGAAATTTAAAGGCGAGATATTCTGAAAATTTTTGGATAGATATTTAAATGATCGAAATTATGACCGTCTGGATTTTGTCCCTAGAAAATAGATTCCTGAGTTACTAAAACCAGCAGAAGCAATTGCTTATTCTGCACAGCTAGTTTTGATATGCTAAATAGATATTGCGAAAATTCCAATATCAGAGAACCAAAAAGAAAAGTTTTTCTCATGGAACTGGAGTCTGAGGCGGCGAAAATTTAAAAGATAGTAATATAAAAAGAAAGATTGATTTGAGAATAGGCAGACGTAACTAGAATTTCTCTATAAAAAGAAGAATAACTGGAAATGGGTCTGCCAAAAAAATAGCCTGTTTCGGAAACATTTTGTTTTGCTGAATTAAAGATAGCTTTTTTAAATAGTGATCTTTTAAATTTATACCCTCCTTTTTTTCAGAATATAGGAAAATCTCTAGTATATTCCTAAAATGAGTGTAGATATTGAAAATGTTTAGGAGATTAAATATATTGCATTTATGATAAACATTTTCGTTCTTATTTAAATATTGTATAAAATTAATTATAGAGAATAAATTATAATAGTTATTTATATTAACATGTTTTCTACGAGCTTACGGCCATAAAAACAACTATTTATTCAACAATCAATTTAATAAAATTCGATTATTAACACATTACAATTAATTTTATCTGTACTGACAAATGTCTTTAATTAGATGTTTGATAAAATATAGTATTATATTATAATGTAGTAATAATCAACTATACGAATTTATTTTCAAGAATGAACAAAATATTGTTCCCAATAAATAATTTAAAGCATTATTTATTATTATTTTCTAATTGAGAATATTCACTAACACTAATTTAGTTTATATACTTGTTTAAGTAATAAAGAAATATTTAAAGATTTATAATTTTTAATTAATTAATTTTCTAATAGAAGTTAAATTTTTTAATCATTAATAAAAAAATTATTATCAAATTTATTATTATTTAAATAAATATAATAGGATGTAATTTTTAGTAACATTTTTATAAATATTATTCTTTTAATGTATTTTTTAAAACTTGATTTTATTCAAGGAATATGTATATAGTCAAGTATTTCAATGATATATATTTCAGCAGACATGAAAAATTCTATACATTTTTCGTAGTAGTATTTATATCTTCTGAAATTTGAAAGTTTAAGCAAATAATATTAATTGTTTTATACACAAAGTGTTTATATAATTTAGCATTTGTAATTTTCTCAGAATTTCAGAAAAATTAATGGTAAAAATGCTTTTATTTTCAGCTTTTACTGCCAAAGACATTTTTCCAAAATTGAATTTGCTATGCGATAAGTTTCAGTGTGTTGCTAAAACTCAATAATTGGTCATTCGAAAGTTAGCAACAAATATTAATATATTTCATGATATTTGTTACTATTCAATCAAACTCTTTTTACCCATCTGCCTCTAATAATTTAAAATTTTCTTAAATAACTGATTTATTATTGTTATGATATTTGGAATAATTGATTTCAGTATTAATTTCATTTATATGGACATACCCTTTTTAATTGTTTTCCTTATTAGAAATTATTTCCTTACATTCTCATGTCACTGTGAATTAAAATATTCATTAAACTTTTTTTTAATATGTATGATAATAATTTTTAAACAAATTTTCGTTTCCTTTTATAATGTGTATGAGCATTGTCTTTGAAATACGGTGCACTGTAATTTAGAGACAAAACACTTTAAAAGCGATGCTATGGTCGTGATGACCTGGTTGGCTAAAACATTGTTCACATTATCGGAAAGAAAAGAGTTCGAATCCCAACTCAACCAAAGATCCGTTGTGTTGGTTAATGGCGAATGGAACACGTGAAATATGTCGTGGTCTTAATGTTCTTCAAATTAAATGATTCCTCCTAGTGGTAGACTAATTCTGGGGTTTTCTTGCTTGGTCCCTGCTTCTAAACTGCGAAGATCCTAGCCAGCTAATTGCTGAGTGGTTAGCGTTCCTGATTCTAGAGCTGTTGGTCCCTGGAAGGTTCGAATCCCGGTTTGGGCATGGAGGTTTCCTTTTTCTCTTTCTCTGTGTATTTTTGTTCTTTATTCTTCTGAGATGATGGATGAATGTAACCCACCCTATAATTGGGTTTGTGGTGGTGTAATGCCTCTCGTACTGCCGTTACTTGGTTCACAGGTACCCACTGGGTAACACTAAAATGAGTAGCAGTTTCCGGCCTTGTTGTGGGTGACGGGACCAGTTACCCTTTGACCCGCCATTAGAAAAAGAAATTGTGAGGACCACTTGCTCAGCTAAATGCTTTGCAGGACTAAAGCAAAGTCAGATTCTGAAGAAAAAAACGCATTGTATGCAGGTATTCTATGGGTGAGGAAGATTATTTAACTCGTTTGGCAATGGGTGATAACCGATTGGAAAGGGCCAAGGAAAGGGAGGATTTGTTACATGGCATCCTGTGTGCAGACTAGGCCACATTTTACACAGGTGGGTTAATAATTTTTCAAAAGTGTCTGTTATTGGCCGACAGCAATTCTCATAAGGTGTGAGAATGGGAAAGAAACATCCTGAAGGTTAACGTGTGGTTAGGGGTGATCAAGACTAAGATTTATGGTCCATTCATGTACCATCAATATATCGAATTGCCTAAGTTGCCAAGATACTGATGCCTATGGACTTAAAAGTTTGTCTTCTAAACTGATACGTCCACGAAAATGTTGACAGTCCACATTGAAAATAATTGGAAAACTTCTTCAACAAATGCCATAGTTAAATATAGCAGGATCTGCAGAAGTTATATGTATTGCATCCCATTAACTTAGAAATAATTGCAGTCAGAGTGCATTAGGAGAAAATAGGAGAAAGAAAGCAATAAAAAAATGATGGCAGCATGATCTGAGTTTTCCAAGTTAGCGATAGAAAGCCAGAGAAGACCCAAGTCCTGGCTCCTAACACTCCGGAGGTATTAATTTGGAATGAGAACATGGAGGACATTGTGACTACGACATATTTTACGTGCCCCTGTTGCCATTTGTGAACACGAAGTATCTTCGGATAAGTCAGGATTCGAACTCACTATCTTTCAATAACGAGAGCGACTTCCTAACCAACCAGGCCACCACGGCTTTACAACAAAGAGATTAGTTTGGAGTACAGAACATATAGGATCACTGAGATTACTAAGAACATATGCGATAATTACTATAGTTGTCAGTGAAGTATCCATTGAACTACACATTAGAAGAATTTAAAAATATCTCCAAAATAACAACATAAAAATATCTATCGATATCATAGTTTTTGGGCATACACTGCAGACTGGTAACACAAACTACGACTTTTAGATTAAATATCAACTTAAATATATAAAATGGAATGCAGCTTGAGTCTAGATGAGTGGTTAAGGAATGTGAGTTTATCAAATAATTAATAGAATAATGTTTCATATTTATTTTTCAGGATTTTGGGATAATCTTTGAGGAATTTTCTGATAGGCTCTATCGAAATTTAAGACCACATTGTTATTTGTAAGGAAGATTTCGCTAAGAAAGAATACCGATTTTAGTGTAAAGCATTGGGGATTTGTGACATAATTTGACATAATCACATTGTTATTTATGCTCATATTTGGTTATCAAAGCTGAAAAAGAACAAGACATTTCTTAAGAAAAATATTTGATGAAATTAATTAAATCGTAAGAAATAATTTTTATCATATTCGTTCATTTCAACGGACTTGTCATTCTTTAGAATGCTGTAATTTCTGGCGGGGTTACATTGCTTTCTTAAAAATACATTTAACTTGTATTTTAAAAGTTGAATATTATTTGTTAGATTCTATCTATTAAAAAGGTTGATAATCTACTATGTATTTAAAAAAATCATAAATTATTTATACTTAGATTGGATTACGTTTTTTTTGGGCTGGAGCAATATGGATGTAAATAAATGCTTTTGAGATACTGGGTTATTGAACTAGGGATTCATAAATGCAGATAATGGTATAAGACATCCCATAATAATAGGAGTCTTCAACGTATTAAGTAATAGAACAATGTCCTCTTTTGTTCCTTACATAAAAGTGAAAGCGTCTTGCATAAATGCGAGAAATAATGCTGAAAACAGGGAAAAGAAATGGGAACAAAACGTAATTACTTAAGAAAAAAAAAAAACAAAACAGTATTTACTTTCGGTTTTTTAGAACCCACAAAAGAAAACAGCTAATTACTATATGAAAACAAGAGGCGAATCGAACAAACTGTGCCACAGTATCCGGATTTTAAAACGAAACAAAAAAAAAGAAAAAAAGAAATCGACTCTCATCACTTGCCCCAGACGGTTTTTCCCCCTTCTTATGGGTGTTGCCATTTGCAGAACGTAAAAAAAATCGAAAGCTAAATTGGAAACTATGCTAACCTATAAAAAGTCGGTCACTATCTCTTCTGATTCTTAGTTTGAGGTTCATCTTTGTAGGACACGGTCATCTTTCCTTGTTTACAGCAGGTAAGACTATTCTGTGAATCCCTAGCAAAACGATTTTATATCATAATTCTTAACAAAGTTTCATAAGTTACCGATTTGTTCAAAAGTAAGATTTACAAAACTTACTTCTTCAGATATTAATGGAAAAATCTATAATAAATGAATTAATATTATTGAACGAAGCTTTTTTAGAAAATAGCGATAATTTGTTAAAGATATGAATAATTGATATTCTTCTCAATTTGCCTCTTCGAGATGATCAAGGGATTTAAATTTTGCATTCATATTGGAGAATAATTATCTTTAACTATCAGCTATCGCGTTAATGCCAGATTTCCTGAATTTATTTTTAGTAATATCAATTGATTTTTTTTTTGTGAAAGAAATTCAGCGAAATTATTAAGAGAAAATCAATGCTTTATTTAAGCAGATGAATTAATTAATTTTTTTTATTATGTTAAAGTTTTCTGAAATAATAGTGTACGCATAAATTGTCTTGTATTAAGTATCAGTAATTTATCATTGTCTGCTTCTCTTTGGTTAAATGTTTAAATTATCAATGGATTTGAATGATACATTAAAAATAGATAGTTTTCATACATTCAAATTTTTAGAATTAAGTTTCAAGTTCATAATTAAGTTTTTGTTCTTAAGATATTATAAACAGCATTCCTTTTCAGAATTACAATATTCGTGATTATAGTAATCTAATCTGGAATAATCTGAGAAAATACTCTTAGTTTCCAAAAAATTCGCAGGAATATTTTTTATATTTATATACAATTTAATATTTTATGCATTGTAAAATTACATGTCTCTTTTTAAATTTTATTGCTTCATGTAAAGATGGAAAGTATTTTTCAAATAAATCAATTTTGAAGTTTTTTTTTATAGAAAAATTTTATATAATACCAATGCTCTAGATATTAATGGGGATAATTAATATTTAATTGCATATTTAATGATTTTGTTTTTTATTCATTATTTATATTCCCTGTTTTAGCATTAATGCATCTGAAACCTTAAAAATAATACATTATAGAAGAATTCATATAAATATTATAAACTGAATATTTGAACTGTTAATGTTATTAGATTTAAATACAAAATATTGAAACGCATAAAAAAATAAACTAGTATAACTGTTATGTGATGCAAATTTTCCAAAGAAATATAAATATTTCTTTATTAAATATTGATTTATTAAATGTTAAAACTCACCAAATAAAAAATAAATTCTCACTAAAAATAAACAAAATTTAATTCATAAATTTTGCTTATTCCTAGTGAGTTAATGTAACTTTCATGGATATAATTATATTTTTTTTTAGATTTATTTATTAAGAGCTGGATAATCGCGTAAATAATAAAGTAAAATAAAGTGTCATTCAATTTTCCTTAAATTTTTTCAGACGAAAATCAATCATGGGAACAACTAAACTCATTCCTTTAATTTTCCTGGTCCTGTTTCACTTCGCTTTATCTGCTGAAAAAGTTCTGTTCGGCGAACCATCACCTATAGGAGCAGAGGCACGACAATCCCCGGCCACGGATGCAGCTAAAGAAGTGACTCCTAAAGATGGACGAAAAGCCAGGGTCTTCACTTTTCCGGGATCTTCCCAACAGCAGGATCCTAGGACACACCAGCCCGCCTACGTAATTTCATCCCCTTATGAAACAACAGAAGACAGATTCAGCCACGCAGGGTCTGCTGCATCCGGGACAGATGAAAATCGTCTGCTCTCCCTGTTGCCAACATTTGGCAGCGACGGAATGCAGGTGTGCATTTTTAATGTTGTTCATTCTCTCTTGGTACATCTTAAACAGAATATTTCAAAGATAAAAGGAATAATTTAATTTATTTATACAGTAAACATTTTTATTCTTGATTATTTTATCTTTCCAAAGAAAATAATTTTTTAATCAGATTTTATGCTTTACCGGTATTTTATTTTTAAAAGTTACACCAGGAAAGCAATCTCCTATTTTGCAAAAAGGGATAATATTTTTATTTTAGTTACATGAAAAGACGATACATTTTTTTTTATATAACTCACTAATATCTCTTATTTATTTATTCCACATACACGTAACAATAATTGATAAACAACGACAAAAACTTAGTAATATTTTTTTTAAATTGAATTTATTTGGAATTTATTTTTAAGTATATGCAGAATTTCTGAAGTTATACTTGAAGGTATTAGGTTAGAGACCAAATTAATAATTAATGCTAGAAAATGATTTATAAAGAGATATTATGTGTTAGTAACTCAGAGTGTATTAAACTTTTAATATTTTTGAGACGGTTCATTATTAATTGAAAGCTATTAGCTATAAATAAAAATGCCCATTAAATTTAATTACAAATTTCGCAATTTTCCATGGCTTATATAAAATAAATTGAATAACATTATTTAGAAATGTATTTTGAAGCAAAGTTGAAAATACATTTAAAAATTAATTTCGAGAAGTAATTTATCTCAATATAGGATCTTTATTTTTCTATGCATTAAATAAATATTAGAATAGAAAGGGTTTGAAGATAATCTCTAAAATATAAACTCTAAGCGTTAGTTTAATATGTGCAAGAAAATGGTGTTTTAAATACAAATTTTTATTTTACAAAAATACAGAAGTAAAATAGAAGTATAACTATCAAAACATGTGATATTTGAAATATTTATATAGCAGCCAAATTGAAACGAAAGAACAAATGTTCTAATGAATAATTAATTAAACAAAGAGTTTTATGATACTTTATTACTATAATATAAATAAAAATGCAATGCAATTTCTAATATTTTAGTATTAAATTTTTATTTCCCAAATTAACATTGATAAAAATTGAAAAATATTTTATAAACTATTATATTGCCTTAGATTATTTTAAAATATAATTAAAAAAATTTTTTTTCCGTATATTCAATCTGTACCATTAGTATACATATTTTGTTATTATAATATTGCAGACATATTCAGCTTGTAAGATTTCAAGCAATGCTATTATACTATGCAATAACGTAATAAGTCACCAGATAAGGCTCTAGGTCTCGTATACAAATAACGTTTCTTAGACATAAAGCTTGGACATTTTTAGAAGCCCACAGTTCCTTATCTGGCGAGAAAGAAACTTCACTCGCCAAGTTGACCACATAAATCACTTTTACCATATTTTTTTGGCTTATCAAATGATAAAACTTATAGACATATATTGACATATAATAAATCTCAAAAATTTTAAAATAAATTTTGAGGTTATCTTTCATAATATTGGGTTTTGGATAGTTTATCCTTATTTTAGAAATTTTTATGAAAGTACCTCAAGAGAAATTATTTAGTGTTGCCTACTAATTTAATAAATAAGGTCATCCAATAATTTTTTTTTTTTT
>JAPDSC010038831.1:0-12821 GCA_026290005.1 Latrodectus geometricus
AAAGTCAACCAAATCATTATATTTATTATGGTGCAAACATAAAACAGACTCATCGTGCTGGTTTTAATTTCAGATAAGAGTTATTGTAAAGGGATAATAATAATGGATTTATATGACATATCGGGATAACAATAAGTTATGTAACACTTTCTCACCTTATTGATAACATTCAAAACTCAATATTTACGATATTAAAATTATCTATTCTTAACTTATTACGAAATTTATATATTATATTTAATACTAAATATGCGGATAGAAATTAATAGAAGATAAAACCTCATCCAAGAAAGGTGTTCTAAGAATTTACGAATGTTCTCAAAAGTTTAGGTTTATGCAATATCTTTATTATTTGATAAGGGAAACAGGAACACTCTTCTCTTTGTTCAATGTTCTTATCACTTCTGTATTCATACTTATAGTTATAAGCTTTCTTGGTCTGAGCATTCCTTATCATGATCAAGAATCTCTTCTTAGTTTTCTTCATCTTTTGTATATCAAATCTAAAAGGCAGATCTGATTTTCCGTCTTGTATTCCCAATTGCTTTCACGATTGCTATACTATTTTTCTCTTCTTTATTTCTAATATAACGATAATAATGAATATATATTATCGTAATGAAAGTACTAATGCTTATTCTATCTGGCACTAATCAGGGATTCCGAGCTCTTTTCATTTTATGAAATATTTTTGTGAACTATATATGAAGGTTGACAGAAAATTAAAAAAAAATGCTTAATCAAATTGTTTAAATAAATTTTATATTCATTCTTAAAATTTTCTTAGTAACTTTTCGTCGTCTTGATATTTATTTTTAAAATTTCGAGCTTTACTTACAGTGCACCATTTAATCTGGTAGTAAATTTTCCTCAATAATATGGTTCTCCTAACACTCAAATAATGCAATATAATCAAAAGATAATTCGGGTTTTTTGAGATAGATTAGTTATGAAATGAGTTTTAGATCAATTAAAAGCAAAAGAGATCTAAACAAAAGCAAATGATTTTAAGAATTTTAAAATAATGCAGACTATGTAAATTATAAACAAAATTACACATTTACTAGAATTAAGACTCATAGTATATGCCCTGTTTTTTTAAAGAAAATTAAAATAAATATATTTTAATGAGTAAATATGAATGTTTTGGGAAAAGTATTCTTAGTTACAAGGTTTTAATAATAGAAGGATAAGTTATTTAGAATAAAGAATGATTTATGTATAAAAAAAAAGATACTTCAGCTGGATTGTTATGTTTTATGCATCATCAGCAAAACTCAATACCAGTTTGATTCTATTGAAACATAATAAAAGTTTTCGTTCCTAAAATAAATTTGAAAAAGTCATTATTCAATTTTTATTAAATATTTATTAAAATTTGAATATTTAATTTTTTACTGAAACATAGAGTAATAAACATTTTTAAAATCCTCACTGAAGGACATGACATAATACAAGAATATAAAAATATTAATACAATAGTGAAATTTTTAAGTAATACAAAATCACAATGATGATTATAAATTAAGCATTAACGAATTTATATCCTTAATAAGAGAAATTAAAAATGTGATAAACATTTGGCTATCTATTATTGTTATCAAAAATAAGTAAGTTGTTAATAAATTTATGAAAAAGGGAAAGCAATTCAACAGTTATAGTTCAATTCATGCATTTGTGTGCATGTAATTTGAATTTATAAAATTTTTAATCTCTCTTCTTCTAAATATCAAACATGTGAGATCAGTTGCGAAAGGTTGTTGACCGCTAAAAAATCTAAAGTATTAAGGGTTGGGATATTAAGTTTCCCTTAGAAAATCCAATGCAACCTAGAATGTAATCCGGGAAAACTGGATTGTCACAGTATCTTTTACAAGTGTGGTAGAATAACAAAGGAAAGACACTTAAAACAGCAACTTATTCTAGACAGAGTAGATTTGGAAGTACGGTCACGTTTGAATTCCAGAAGAATGCTAAAAAAATATTCCTGAACAACATATAATTTTGAAGACTACAAAAATGATTTAAATCCCTGTGGAAAATAAAGGATATACCTTAAAAATAAAGTATGCTAAAAATGTCTGTCTTTTTATTTACTGGAAAAATGACGTTACTGGTTACATTAACAAGTGAGTTGAAAATTCAAATCGTTGAATAAAATAACGGTGCACTCTTAAGAGACTTACAGCATAATCTGTTATTTATAAAAATGTGCATATTCAGAATTTCTTCCAAAATGTTTAAAGTTTTCAAAATATTAAAACTAAAATATGTATTATTTAATAAAGGGCACTGAAAACTTATTCTAGTAGTTTATTTGATTATTGATACGCTTACAACAAAGACATATCCACGAATATATTTGTTACTTTCTTAACTGTATATTCGTACCGTTAAGAAACTAACGAATAAATAAATTGCTAACAGAGAGATAATTAATTTGGTTTTATTTTTATTCGCCTCATAATACTGATTTAATTAACATGAATTCATAGAGTTTCTTGACGTATTTACAAATAAAAAATATTGTATAAATAATCATTGTAGAAATAATTATTGTACCTTCCTAAATATACTAATTCAAGTATTAACCTTCTATCATCAAACAAAAGTTGAAGGTAATTGAATTTTCACAGCATAAATGGCTTGTTATCTCATAAATTTATTCAATCAAGCACAATTTTTTTATGAAGAGAGAAATGAATAAAGAAACTATTTTGATCAATTCATTGCAATATTGGATTGCAGTTAAAAAGTTACATATCTTATTTCAAGAATACAAATTACCATTGACAGTCTGATGTACACGAATCCTAAGCCAAATTAGATATATAAGCTACCTGTAAACAACATGATGTAAAGTATTTAAGATTTACATTTGTGTGTGTGAAAAAAAATGTAATCTCAGTTAATTTTCTCTAGCATGGAATAAAGTTAAATGTCACATAAAATTAAGTTATATTTTACAAAAAAAAATAATATATTATCTCCTACATTATAATTCTTAAAACATTTTATATATTTATATACAAAAATGGAAATTAAATTAAATTGTTTTATAAAATAAAATACATTCGTTTAATTATAAGTATTGTATTCAAACATATGTTTTTCTATTTTTCTTAATAACTAATATATTTAATTTATAATATAAAATTGTATAAGGAAATTATTATAAAACGACTGTTCGGTTCATTTTAATTTATGAGTGAGTTTTAATTACATTAATATCAATTTATGTTTGCCAATTATCCTTCATTTTAAACATCATTAATAGTTCATTTGTGTAATAAAAGATGATATATTAATAAATTCCTAATTTATACATTGCTTTCTGTAGAGGATTCATAGTGAAATACATAAAATAGTTACATTACTTTTCATATCATTTTCTTAAATATACCTTATAATTTCAAAAAAATAATTTTTTAAATAATAAAAGAAATATGATTGTTACATATTAAAATTACAAATAAAGTTTGTATATAATGCATAATAGGTAATGTTAAAGTAAAATGTAAATAAAAATAGAATGCCTTTTTAATACACTAGAAAGTACAATATATTTTTTTTTGTTACTATTTCTTATTTAAAAGAAAAATTATTTAAAAATAACACAACCTAATGTTTTTCTTTCATACTATCACATCTTCGGTTTATTCTTGCATGTCTTTGAATTACAAATTCAAAATCAGAGAGAAATGATGCTTATCAAAGTTTTAGGAGCTTATCTAAATAAATATGAATAATCTGTAACTGAAGCTACTTTATTTGAAGAATATATGTAATAAATGATAATTGTTTTACTTTTGATCAGTTAAAAACAATTTTATGATCAACTTCTCTGTGAGTGATAAATTATATTATTCAACAATATAATTTCTAATCGTTTTCAATATAGGAATTAATACTGAATGAATATAGGAATTAATACTGAACTAAGCAAATTTTATTAATATAACAAAAAAAAAATAACTATTTTGAAATATCCTAATTAAGAAAGTAAGAATTTTCATAATATTATCTAAATAATAAAAATAAATAGTCTTACATAATTTACAGATTCAATTAAATATATCTTCGATAAGAAAATATTAGAAATTAGAAATGTGTTCTGCTTTTTAATTTTAAATTTTGTAATTATAAATATTTTAATTCCATCATCTTTAAAAAATTATTTAAAATGTATTTGAATATAATTTCAATTTAATATGTAAAAAAATACTACAAATTTATACTTGAAATATATTATAATTATAATTAGAAACTTTTGAATGGGAGTAATATATGATGTGAATTATTTTAAATGTAATAACCAAACCATTAATCTTAGTATTTTATATTTTTTAATGTTCTGGTACAATTAATTGTAAGATTATTATTTTAATATCAAATACAAACATTTTTCAATCTCGACAGTAAAATAATAATTAAAATTTTTAGTAAAAAGTTTAATCCCGGAACGAAGTTTTTTTTAAAAAGAATTTTTACATTATAATAATTTTGAGTTAAATCCTTTAATTATTGTTAAAATTTCTGATAGTTATTGTCGATATTAACTATTAACTATTTTAAAAGTTTATCTTTAAAAATTATCCTCGCAATAAAATTAAAACCTTATTCTTGCTTCAAGGATGATGATAAATTTTAGTTATGGTTAAATTAAATATTTTATACATACATCATATATACAAAATGTATGTAAGAAATATTTAATTTAATCATAATTAAAACTAAATTTTTTTTATTTCTTAATAATATTTTAATATTTTTCCTTGTATATCTTTACGTATATGTAAATATTATTCCTCTTTAAATTCATAATTTAATATATTTATATAATTCAACATGAAGTTTTTATTCCTAAAATAGGGAAAAAATTATTACAGCGAAATTAAATTTGTTTGAACTGTTAACTGGACATTATTTTTTATTAAATGTTATTTTAAAACTTGTTATTAGATAGTTAAATCAAACAGGACTGTTTACTGGAAAAATTTCTTATTTTCAAAATTCTTATAAACCAAGTAATTTCCACAGACAATTTATTTAGAAATTTTTATCATTTTAAAGAAGTTCTTTAATAGGAAAATTTGTTTTTGCGGCTTTGTTTTAGATTTTGAAAATGCTTTTGATAATTATAACTATCTTTATGTTCTTGTTAAAATAATTTAGTATACAATATGTTTCTGGATTAAAAATCAACTTATAGGACAAATTTTTCAGAATCTTCTTTTTTATGTAAATATATACCATATGAAGAAAAATTCAGTTAATTTGAAGTAAAAGGAATCTTTCTGGTAATTTATATTGCTACATTGCAGATTTTTTTTGAAGAGCATATTCTTATACCGTTGTCAATATTTATGCAGATATTTCTTACTGAAATCGTAAAAGACAAATTTTCTGCACTGTCCTTATCATTGCATTCAATGTTCTCAAACTGGTTGAAGATAGGTGCAAAAATGAAAACCTTCTGTAAACCTCAAAAACCTACAATAGTTGACTTTACAGAAATAAAATATTCAAATATGAATATTAAAATCACCAATTACACCAAACAAAAAAAAAATTGGTAGGATTTTTTGATAGGCAATTTAATTGGAATAGTCATACTCATTTCGACCATTAATTTAAAACATTTTTCAGCATATGTTGGAATGCATAAGAGAGAATTTGAAGTTTAAATGCCAAGTTACTTGAAGGATTTAAACTACGTCCGATTACACCATCGTAACGTATGGCTAGATGGCCCGATGCTCTACGAGTAGAGATGAAATTAGCTTCTATCCGTAACACTTTATAGTTGATAATAATCTGATCAACATATAATTGAACATAAATGCAGGTTATCTTCCTTTTTTAAAAAAATTGTATTTTTTAAGTTTTAAAAACAGAAATTTGGCCATAGTGCTAGATTTACTTGAAGCCACCTACACTTAATTCTAAGATTTCTAATATTTAATAAATTATCCTCTTCTACAACGATTTAGTAGATTCATTAGTTTATATCTAGGAAAAAATATTTTTGTTCTTATGTTATGCCATTTTAGTCTGTATATCTTATTTGACTCATAAATTTTCTTTTAATCTTCTGAAGTTTAATGATTATATTACGATTAAACATTAAGAAATATTTTTCATTTGAAATAGTTTGTAAATGTAAAGATACATGAGTTTAACTTCAGAAATTTTTCTTAAGAATATAATATTTTCTAATAATAAAATAATCTGTGTTTTTCTTTTATTTTTAATTAAACGTAAATTTTTAATAAAACGTATCAGCTGATATTATTTCTTATTTCAAATGTAATTTTTGATTAATATAATTATTTAAGCTAAAATATTCTAAAATTGTGGAAAATAATTTAGTTAAAAAAAAAAAAATTGTATAGTCATCAGAATAGCTTTTCTTTTTGCTTTAAAAGAGGAAAAGTCTTAAAACAATTCATATTATTGGTAAAGATTTAAGTTTAAAATTTGCTCAAATGAACATTTTTTTAACAAAAAAAATAATTTAAAATGCATTTTAGAAATTTTGTATTGTTTAATAATATAACTTTTCATTTAGGCTATACTTTCAGATATTTTTTTTGTACTAATTTAAAATGTGAGACAATTATTTAATCATGTATATATTATTACACACATTACTGAAAACAATGTATATGTAAAATATTAAAAAATAAATACGTTGCAATATTATTTTATCAAATGGAAGATAAATGAAATTCACAACCTTTCAAGATATTATTCTGAAAATGATTATAGTCATAAAATAAATTTTTTATAGATTATATATTCAGAGTATATAATATCTTCAAATTCATTTATATTTTAATTGTATTTTTTTAGAAATCAAACATTTGTAAACTTATGAATAAAATTTAATTTTCCTATTAATGCTTTAAATAATTTCAAATATATGGAGAATTTTTAAGCAAAAAATTAAAGAAGCATTGCTTAATCTATTGTTTAATATCGAAAGGAACTATGGTGAGATACATTGATTACAATAAATAATGTACAAAATTAATTTTCCTAACTTATAAATTTTATTTTTTAAATGTAATTATTATAATGATTTTTCTAACTATTTCAACAAATATTGCAATCTTATTATGAACGACCCATCGTAACGAAACATAATTATATTAAAATATTAATTATTTTAGCTTGATTAATAACATAATTATATTAAATATTAATTATCTATCTTAGGAGCTACATATAACCATTTGACATTTGTTAATGTATTTTTGTAACAATGTTTAAAAATTTAAAACTATTTTAGTTCAGGGAAATAATTCTATTAATTTTTCATAATTGTATAAAAAAGCTTTTAATTTTTGAATTAATTTTCTTTATATTTCTAGAGAAGCTGTTAATTAAAAAATGTAGAGGAAGTATAAATTTTTTCGTTTGTACGGCGCAATGTTAATATGTAAAAATTTATAATTCTTTATATATGCTCAATGTATAAATAATAAAATGTAATAATTTAAAAAAAAATATCTAGTTTGCATATATCATTAAACATTTTCATGTAACAAATATTGGCGAATTTTAATGCCATATTATTTATGTTATTTATAGTAACAAAAACCTAAATGATATCAGTAAAATGTACCTTATTTAAAGTAATTCATTAAATTAAGTGAGTATCATAAACTTATTTAAATTAATTTATAGATGCTTTTCATAACACATTTTACTTGGCAACTGTACTTTAAAAATTTAAAAGAAAGATTCATTTATAAATGTGAATCTTATCATATTTTCTAACACTTATCTGATCAACTTGATGCTGAGTTGATTGGTTAAGTTATTTAATTAGTTAAATTATGTTTATAATCATTTGATGTTTTATATTAAACGTTTAAAAATTTTCCAAAATGAAAACATAAACACAAAGGTATTTATTATTTGAAATATGTAATATTTTAAAATAATGTGTAAAAGCATGCATACACAAATTTAAACTTTGATCTCATATTTAGGGATGTCATATATTTATTCATTTTATCATTTCATTCTTATAATGTAATGCTACTTTACATCTTCCCTCTCCTAACGTTCAATGAACGCTATTTACTGCTATGAAAAACATTTTTGATGGAGTAAAATTACTGAACTTCGACAGCTAATAATCCATCTATGTGTATTAAATTGTAACTTTTGTATTAATGCTATTTGTGTAGTGGGTATTTTAAAAATAAAAGTTTTCTACCCAGAACCAATTTACTTTTTATTTCTTAACTATTTGGCTAGCCCACTATACAAATTTTAACTGTTTGTGGCAACTAATTGTGTGCTAATTATGAATTGTAACATTTAATAACATACCACCAGTTTAGTCATTTCAATAACAATGGCATAATAGAATTTAAGTTGACATTATTTATGTTAATCATGATTATCAACAGATTTCATTCAACAGTTCTATGTTTTTAATAGAATCCGTAGAAACTACATGAATCTTAATATTGTGATAATCACTTTTCTTAAAAGTATTTATAATTTGTATAAAACATTATATAAAAATGAATATTTATGACTTGCTTTAATTTTGTTATTTGTATAATTATTTTCCCTTTAAAATTAAATTATAAATTTAAGGTGAAACCATAAATTTTATTCAGATATACCATGTTTGATATAACTCTTTGGTGATTTATTTTGATTTCTATGAATTCAATAAATCAAAATAAAAAGCTTCAGAATTGCATTTATTTTAAAAAAAAATAACTTTCTATTTTGAGACTTTTTTTATTGTTACGTATTATATTTTCGAAATGACAAAAATAGATTCACTAACAAGTTCCTCCAAGATTTCTAGTCTTCTTAAAAGAAAAATAAAGATTTTGTAACTGAAAATTGGAAATAAATAATAAAAGAAGCTGTAAAAATTGACGATAAAGTTTCCAGTTTTATTTTCATTTCTTTAGCTTCTAACTGATTTTTCTAAGGAGAAAGTTTTGCTACATAGTTATTGGTATCATAAAAAAATCTTTGTATTTTGTAAGCCACAAAGAAAGTTATAAAAATATGTTACATTTTCATTTCTGATTAGGAATCGTGATGGAGCAACTGAATCGTGATATTATTTAATTATTAGGATAGTACTTCTTTTTTAACTATTTATAATACTGAAAGTTTTATAACATTTACCAAAACAATAATATATATGAAAAAGAATTTAATTGTAAATAACATATAATGTAACTTGATATTTACCAAAACATTTGCAATTTTCTATAACTCTTTGCTATTGATCATATATAATTAATCCAGGAAAATAATATTTTTTACTATTAAAGTTTCCATCATCATATTCAACCAAATTAATAATTTATATTAAATGAGAAAGTTATTCTAGTGGTTAACCAAATGTTATTAATTTTACTATTATTTTATCCATATAACATGTGTGTGTTAAATAAAATAATCTTAATTCTTAAAAACATTATATTTTAATATATTACTTCCCTTTAACTTAACTTATTTATTTTTAGAATTTATTATTTTCTATATTTTTAAAATATGTTGTCAAAATAACAACATAATTATTTTTTATTTTTTGTCAAATGACGTAGATTTTTTATTTGTAAATTAACGCGTCCAATATCGTTAAAAATAATAAGTATTCTTAACAAAAAGCTTCAAAGATCTATTTAAAGTCAAAACATTGAAAAATATCTTTTAAAAAGAAAAAAATACCATTTTTATAATTTTTAATTGTTAAATAATGATGATTTTATTCAAATAAGTTTTATAACTTAAAGTATGCTGATACATTTATATGATCAAAACGCATTCATAATAGAGCATTCTATTTAAAAATATATTAATAAACGTGCAAAAAAGGCAAGTTTATTAATATGTTTCAATTTATAAAAAATGGTGCTTTCCAAAAATTATAATAACCGAATGTGCAAGTGGAATTTTCTTTAATTATAAAATATTTCAGAGAAAGACGTATTCCTTTTGCTTTTAAGGAAATTATATTAATGTTTAAATGCTATGAAATTATTTTCAAATTATCTGCTTCTGAGCATTTCGAAATATTCCCATGAAAAAAAACTTATTTAAGAATAAATGTAGTCTCTGTGAAATAAATACACTTTTTTTTTCAATGTTTGTGTATTTTTTGTCTCGTTATATTTTTTAAACATTTCTGACATTTATGTTTTCTTTAAAATAATTTTGATTTACAGAAAAAGGTAAAGCCACATAGAAAGCCGACAATTGAGACCATTTGAACAAATTTAGTATAAATCAGATTAAACTATTTCAATATTCTGACAGAAAATAATTTAAAAATTAATTTCGAAATGATTTACAAGATACATGGAAGATACTTCATGAAAAAAAATAAGGAATATTATGGAAAAATAAATTTAATAGTTCAAAATCCTGAACTGGTGTAAATTTTCTATAACATAGAATGTTTTGTTATTTTTTATAGAAATAGGAATTAGAAAATATAATAAATGAGGAATGTTCTTAAAGAAAGAACGTTTATTATACAACTGAAGCATTTATATTTTATGTTTTGAAATCTTACAAGTGCATCTTTATAATGATGAACTGTATCTATTAGTTGAAAAATAATCTCATAATTATGTGTACACAATTAATAATTATTGTGATTTCAGAAATAATTAATCTCTCTTTAAGAAGAATATAAAATATAAAGACAAAACAATCTCCCGAAATCCTTCATAGTATACATTGTTTTTCTCATATCTCCTCTTTTCAATCAAAGTGAATAACCAATTATCTAAGACATCAAAACCCATTAATAAATCTGAAAAAGCTGAAAAAAATGTATCTGAATACATATTTCTTACAATACTATTACAATTGCTTTAAGTTTTACAAAACGAACATAATTATTTATACTATACACATTAAGCAATAAAAGCTTCAAACATTAACAAAAAATTTAAAGAAAAGTATCATGAATGATATATTATTTTTCACTAAAGATGGAATTGTTTCAACAAGTAAAGACCTTTTAACAATTAAAATTATACAAAATTTTAATTATAAATATCATATATTTCAATGAGTAATATAAACATTTATGCTTCACTGTAAGGAAAACAGTGTTAGCATTCTTCTATAAAATAGCATAACCCAACTTTTATGCATAAAATTATGATGACCAGCATATCTGCATAGATAATATGTTTAATTAGACCAATCTATAATGGAACCTTTAAATAACAGACACGGAAAGAGCTTCCTTTACGCTTTATAATGGAAATGCGAAACTTTAATGGACGATATTTCAAAACTCCATGCACCAATATTTTAAACATACTTGCCCAGCTTAAAATATAATATATACTTGTAATAAACTAAATTTATCAATTTAAATTTAGACCAAGAGAAAAGCAAATATTGAAACAGTATAAATTCAACTTGACTTGTTCGACTATACAATTCTCTTAGAAATAAATAGTTCAAAACTTTTTCTGTGTCCTGCTATGCATATTATAATTTTATCTAACTACATCAATTGCTTAAATAATCTTGATCCATTGAATTTACATAAATATTTTTAATTTAGTGTGCTATTTTATATTCTAATGTGAAATTTATAAGTTAGTTTATTACTACAAAAATGAATATATTTATACGAAACAATTCAGTCCTTTAAATGATTTAAATAGAAAACTGTTCTTCCCAAGAGGCACTTTCTATAGTTCGTAATTATTTCTGTTTCGCCAAATGAATAGTTTAAGCTTTCAAAATGACTATTTTCAATTTAATTGGCGCTGTTTTACAAATAAAGTTGGTCACGTACATATTTTTATGAATCATAACTATAGCTCGTCAAGGTGTCTAACTGCATATTTTGAATTTTAAAAGGACGTTCAAATAATCTTTAATATGAAGAATAAAGTAAGCAATTATGATTTCATAATAAAATGGATTGAATTAAATAACATGTTTTTCATTTAAATATTAGTAATATTCAATTTAATTTTTTATTTTTAGAACTAAGTAAAATGTGTATGTTTATACAGATTGAAACCTAGAAATGTGTATTTATTAAATTTAAAAAAAAAGGAATAGCAATTTGAATAAGCTTTGAATTTGAATACTTAAAATATTTCAAAACTAGTTCAATATATTTATTATTCTTTTAAAATCTATTATTTCGTTTCAATTTGAATTTCGTTCAATGGGATTTTAAAATGTGATATTCGATTTCAATTTGAATTAAAGACATTAATTGATTTGTTTTTAGTTGCTTCATTGAATGAATTGAAATAAAATTATTTGATTTATATCATTAATTTGAAACTTTAATAAAACAGTGAACATTTGTAATTCAAACAACTAGTAACTCAGAGCACTTTCATAACTCCAATGAAAATAAGAAAGTTAATTTTTAAAGTTAATGAAACAAAATTGTTTTTGGCAGACACACTTTAATGTAAAAGAGAAAATACATCAGTTTAATGTAAAGTTTATTACTTTGAAGTTTTTTTACTTAATAAATTAATAAAAATGTTAAAAGGTAAAAAAGTATTCAGTAAGTAAATTAAATTAGGCGCTCTCCTTGGAAAACATAATTTTCGTTTATTAAATGAAATATAAAATTACATTCATAAACTGGTTTTTATCAAATTACTTTCCCTTTATCATTTTCTATTGCACATTTTAGAGACTTTAAAAGGAATTTGAAACAAACAGTCAAGATTAAAAACCCATTTCAATTTAATGTCTTTTTCTGAGAATAATCTATTATTCTTAAATTTTTTAACGATTTATCAAAACAACTTTTAAAAATAATTTGTTTTCAA
>JAPDSC010038832.1:0-18536 GCA_026290005.1 Latrodectus geometricus
AGTAAAATTTAAAAAAAAATAATAATTACATTAGAGCATTACATTACATTACATTTACATTATAATTACATTAAATTACATTACATTATAATTACATTAGATATAAATTATAATAATTACATTAGAGCTTGTTAAGTCATAGTTTAAAAAAGCAACAAAGACATCTAAGTTTAAACATGAGTTTGCAAGTTAAATTTTAAAATAAAATAGTCCAAACCACATTTTTTTTACATTTTATTTTAAAGTTAACAAATTGTTGTCGGTTCTTAAATTTTTAAATTTGAATATAATTTTCGTTAAGGTATTCATTTACTAGAAAATGTCTTTCATATGCTATATCTGTCCAAAATCATTTGGAAAAATCCAATTTTAATTTTGGAGATTATCATCATTCTAAAATTCTAACAATACGAAACAAAAAACAATTCTACTATTCTGAATTTCCAATAGTTTATCGATTCTGATTTTATCTAAAATATAGGAGTCTATCTAAAATAAAGGCATATTAAATAATTAAAAGGCATATTAATTATTTAATATGCCTTTTAATTAATAATTTATAGTGAAAAAAATATTGCACTTCCCCGATTTTTGCATACTGTACGCAATTTTTGTACGAATTGTGCTATTTTTAGATTTGTTTAATATTTTTATGATGAGAAATAAGACTAAATTTGCAGTTATTAGATAGATAAATAAAGTTTTCGCTTTTATAACAATAAAGAAATGCACAAAAAATGATAAGTTTGTATTCATCGAAGTAAATTCCTTCATGAAAAACAGGGTTCTCAATAATTTTGTCAATATTTTTGTTATTGAATTTGTGTTACATCGGAAAAGGATTAAGTGCCAACAGATATATGTTAATCACATTTTGAAATGTCTGGCTTGTATGCAAGTTGGGTTAAATTTCCAATACCTTGCAATTTTTGAAGTTTTTCAGAAATTTTGTCTGCAATATTATTGGACTGCACAGCGATAACTAATGTTTTGTTCAGAATATCTTACACTCGTTGTAGCTCAGTGACCAAAGAGCTATTATGCAGATCGAATTTCAAATGAGTCGCTCGCCTGAAATTTTACCAAACTTACAAGATGGCGACTATTTGCTGAGTGGACTCGGAAGAGATACTATTTTTTCATATTTGGATTTCAATATAGGATTTATCTCTTATTCTTAGTCTAGATTACGTGACAAAATTGTAAATTTTAAGAGTTTGAAAGCAAATTTCTTTTGGCCATTATTATTTAAATGGTGCTAATTCTTGGAAAACTTCCTGAAAGTGCCACATGAAAAGTGTAAATTGGTAGAGATGTAAGTAGATAGTATTTTCACAAAGTCAAAATTTTAGACATTTTGAAGTTTGACGGATAAATGCTAGATAACAAGTAAGTATGCAATTTATTTTTACAGGAATTACATCTAATTTTCATAGAAATTCTTAACCCTGATTTTTGCTGTGTTTTTCTTCACAGAACTATCACATAATTAACATTTTAGGCCACCATTCTTGTTTAAATGATTTATTATAGAAGAAATCTAAAATAACATAAATTTGCTGGTTCAGCGTCTACCATTTTAACAATTTACCAAACTGTATTCATACATACATATATAGCAGGTGAGCATCCCCAGTGTCCATTACCAAGCGCCTCTTAATTTTAAACTACGGCCATATGACGAGATCACATATGAGCTGGCACCCTCTTCTCTACACTAACGTAGATACGTCCCCAATTCATGGAGCTCCAATGAGGGGAGAAAGTGGTCACCCTACCAATCATTGCGCGCGGTAAATGATTAATCACTATGGTGATCTTTACAAGCGACGTGAAACTACTAAGCTACTGAAGTTCTAATTATTTTCACAAGAACATTTCTTAAAACTATTAAATATTTAATATCGGATATCTGATTTATACAAAATTAAAGCTTCAGTAAATGTCATATATATAGATGAGGTTTTTTTTTTTTTTCTTCAAATCATAAATAGCAATAAAAAAAGTTAAAAAAAAAAAACGCTTTTTATTTTTACTTTATTTAGAAGTAATAAAAAATAATTGAAATATATTATGTTATTGTTTCCATTTCAATAAATGATGTATAAATTTATTTAGAAAACACAACAAATAAAATTTTGAAAAATACTTGTTGTTACTTTTATTATTATTCATATATTAATGAATAAATATAGTTATACTACCTTATTTCCAAACATAATAATAATTACATCAACGAACTAGTAATAGAACAGCATCAACTACAATAATCTAATACATAATAAGAAGTGAGTATATATTATTGGGGAAACTTCATTGTGTTGCTCCTAGCGCCATCTACCTAGGTTTTACAAGGAAGGTAGCTGTAATTATAGCCGCTATATATTGAACTATGTAAATATATTTATTGAAAAATATTACTTAAAAAATTAAGTTTAACGTATTTTTTATTGTAAAACAATTAAGATGAAAATAATTTCAAAAATATTTATGGATTTGGGAACTAATCAAAATAATAAATTTTAGCGAATTCATTTATAAAGATCTCAGACAATGCTGTTTCAACATTACATCAAGTCTTTTAACTTAAAAATTAAGCACTTTAAAATAAATTATGTTTGCTTACTGATGTCTAGTTTCCTTAAACAATAAAATAATTTATTGCAGAAAAATTTCTTTAAGTTCCAGGGAAATTTTTATTGAAAATATTTCTTTCATGAAATCAAACTATAATCAAAATTAAATATATTAAATTTAAATAAGCAGCAATAATAATAAAATAAAAATAATAAAACAGCAATAAAAATAAAGAGTACTAATATACTTTCTAATTAACATCAAATAAGAATATGAGTATAATTCATAATGATGAAAAAAAATGTTTGGAGCTCATAATAACATTAAATATCAATAGGTTTGTTTAGAACTTCTTACATTACTCTTCTAACAGCAAACATTTCATTAAATCTGTCTTCGTATCCAAACAGAAAATAAATGATAAAGCTAATTTCGTAACAATAACATTCCTAAGAAAATTAGGTAGCTATAAGTTTACCACATCAAGACTATACTCATTTAAAATGTCTCATAATTAGAAAACTGAAATCCTCGAACGCTTCTTAAATCTGTATAATTAATTTTACTAAAGAGAGAAATACCTGTTTATACCTATTAAGAGCTATAGTAAAAGTATTAAGAACTAATTGAAGGAAATAACGTTTGAAATATTTGAACCATAATTCAATTCATTTTCTGCATAAAAAATATTGTCAAAAGTATTTTCTATAGGAAAAATATGCATGAAATGATCTTTATCGAAATCTTCTTGCAGAAAATTATAGTAAAAATATTTTTCTAACTGTTAAAAAATTGTAGATGTTGAAAAATAAATATTTATAATTTTAGCATCATAATTTGTTTTCAACAAAATAACTATTAAGCATACTGTATGAAGATTCATGCATAGAAAAATATCTACACCAGATTTTCATGTGCAATTAAAAATAATAACCCTTTTTTATATGAAAAAAGTTATTTTAATCCTTCTAGGCTGAAAGTTTAATCGGTCCACTTTTAAACAAGTTTCAAAGATGTTTATTAAAAGCAATTAAATTTTCTTGGTAAAGAAAACAGATAAAATGTTTTTTTTTTTTAACCAGTTGTTAAAAACTGTAAATTTAATTTTTAAAAATTCAAGAAATACCAAATATGTCATACTTAGTATATCAAAATTTTTGCTACTGTAAATAGTGGTATTTACAGTAAATAATTAGAGAGTTACAATTATAAGAATTTTTCCTTATAAAGTTTTAATTATTTTTTAAATGTACAAAATTAGTTGTTAAGAGATTGCTTTTTTCTGAAGGGACGAGAAAAAAAATTTTCGGTAAAGACCTAATACAAAAGAAGTAAATAATGAAAGCTACGGCCTGACGTTAACAAGCGTACTAAACTAGAATTTATTCGCATTTAATTTGAAGGCATGAGAGAAAAAAAATCTAAAACAAGAAAAGATAAAAAAAAAAATCATGTAAAACTTTTTATGTCAAAAACAACAACCGGAAATAAAACTATTTCTATTTTTAAAACACAAAAATAAATATTCACGACGTGGATTTCTTTGTGTGTTTCTCCGTAAATGGGAAATAACATTCAGAATTCGAGAGAAGATCATCGAGCAAAAGAAAACAGTGGAAGAAAACGGACTTATGAACTGCCTTAGCGGAAGTTCTTCGAGAATTGTAAACACATTCTTTTACTACAGAAAAGAAAACGCATTCTTCTTTAATGGGTGACCTTAGAAGACATTATTATATAATTTTCAGCCTCTTATTTTCTTTTTTTATCAAATCAGCTGCGAGGAAAGAAAGAATCTCAAAACTTTTTTTTTTACTTGTAGTTAAATATAAACATTTTTTTGCTATACTGCATTCATTTTGCAGAGAAATGGTTGTTTTTGTTGCTTAAAAAAACTTTTAAAATCTGTGTAATTAGGGATAACTTTGGAGTTGTTAGAGAAAAGATGTTTGTGTGTGCATTTGTTCAAAATGCTATACCAAATGCTGGGATTTGAAATATGTAAGGTCAAAGTTCTCCACTTTTCATGGTTTAAATATTTATTCCCATATGTGTGAATTACAGGAAGTTTATATTTATAGGATAAAATTAAAAATACATGAACGTTTTTGAAATATTCTCTCCGAGGTTATACTTTTCATTTATATACATATACTGCATACTGCACCCTTAAAAAATTATTTTGGTATTAAACCCAGTATATATTTGAAATTTTCAGTACATGCAGGACAACAGCGGTTTCTCATAAAAACAAACACATTTAACTACTTAATTTAATTGGTTAATTACACATAGATTAATGTACTGTATAATGGTTCTATTTTTTTAATTTGAGTTAAAATAACTCACAAAAAGGCTTAAGATTAAAAAATTATATGGAATATTTGTTAAAAAAAAAAATAGTAATTTAATTTATCAACTTCATAATGTGGTGTGTGGGTGGTGGGATTAATTCCCTGCCTGGTCTAATAAAATTAGACCAGATCCCGGAGGCCAAATATGTTCAGAAAGTCTAATAACAGCTGAAGGTCTTCCGCAGGCTTCTCTTGTGAAGAGAAGCCCAGACATTGCAGAATATGCAGAGGAGAGAGAAGGCCAACGTTGCATTTTGGGCATGGAGGAAAAGTTTTTTCAAAAGCAGTGCATCTCAGGTGACCAATAGTTAATCTTGAGAATGCTTTCTGATGTACGTTTGGGCCCTGGATGCTATGGCGGGTTGTTTCTGAAAGTACCATGGGTATGCAGGAGGTTCGACATAGGATTTGAAAACAAGCTTCCAGACCATGGAGAAAACCTCTCTTAATGATTGTCAATAAGAGAGAGGTACGGGGTCCTCAAATCCCATTTCATAATACCGGCTTTACCAACTTCATAATTAACTATATTTGTTGTCAGCTAGAAGCGGCTCAGAATATTAAAAGTTAGCCAGCATACAAAGTCTTGAAAAGAAGACATAGTAGTTATTGCACCGAAACTATCGCAGTAAACAATGGTTAGGTTAATAATCAGTGTTGACAATTCATTTCTCAGAAACCATATTTGAACTGCAGTGATATCAAGAAACATTGGTTAAGATGTCCTTCTCGTTACCCGAAGATAATGAGCTTTAACCCCGGCTTAGCCGAAAATCCGTCGTATTTTTCAAAGGCTGCAAGGGCACGTTAAATTGGTCATGGTCGCAATGTCCTCCAAGTGAAATGACACCTCTTGGGGTGGCAGGTCATGTATTAGAGTGTTTTCTGCTTGGTGCCTGCTACTAAACTACGAAGACTCCAACCAGACTACTTCTATCTAACTGGTAGGGCCTAACTCAAAGGGATATGTACAAGGAAGCATATTGGTTCAACATCTAGATGCATCATTTGTGGCAAACTTTTAAAATTCTGTACTAGAATTTTATTTGTTATAGATAACATTTAATTCATTCTTCAGTCAATCATTGTTTCAAGTGGTTAAGTCTCTAATGTATTTTAGCATATTGCTTGTATTGTTTTCAGATTTTTATTAAAAATTAATATAATGTAAATTTTTTTCAAGAAAAAATAGCGTTTATATTCTTAAATAATTGACGATAATCTATATTTTACGAAAAATTGGTTAATAGTTATACTAGTAAGAAAAACATGGATTCTAGAAAAGAAAAAAAAAGGACTAAGAAAAGTTTTGTGCATTTTCGATTTCTATATGATCATAAATCGAATGTTAGAAATGGATGAATTTATCCTTTCAAAATCTAAAATTGACTAAAAAATCAAGTTGAATTATTTTTAAACTACTTTTTTTTACCAACATTTTTGTAAAACATTTGTTTCATATTTTAAATTACCTGCAATAAAATTTTAAAAATCAGGATATTTTTATAATTAAACATTCATGTTTTGAAGCAATGACATTATTGTTTCATCACCAATAAATTATTGATATTTTCTCTTTTAGCTCCAATCCAGAAATCTTTTTCTGGATTTCTTATGAGTAATTAAAAGTCTATCAAAAAAATTGCGTTTATTTATTTATTACAGAACAAGAAATTTGTGATTATTCAATAGTCAAGATAAATAAATAATTTTTAACATAATAGATAATATTATTGATATTCATACAACTTTATATTACACTTGTCAGTAAATCATACGCAAAATTTTAAACTATTTTTTGGAATGAATATTATCTTGGTTTATCGAACAAATTTAACTGCTGGATACAACTGAATGTTAATCGAAGCAATATTGATGCTAATGGAAAGGAGCATTTAATTTTCACAACATTATTTGAATAAATTTTCACAACATTATTCGAATTAATATACACCGTTAAAGAGGCTTTGTTGATATTATAATAATAAAAAGTTTGGAAATTCTCTCAAAAATTTGTCCTTTTTTTAAGTAATCGTAACTTATTTGATTAAGTAATTGTAACTATGAAATCTTATGAAATGGTTAATTGAGAAATATCCAAATATCTGAGTAAAATTAATTAATAAAGTGATGGTTTTGATTGTTGTTCAATAAAGCTTGTTCTTATTTAATTAAATAATTGCTTTCACGTAATGAAATAAAAAAGCAATCAAGATAAACCTTTTTGATTCAGTTACAAAATTAGCCGTTTATTAGTTAATTATTCCGTTTGATTAACAATATAATTAGTTTTTTTTGGATTAAGTTTGGACCTAGTTACCAAGACGAAAGAAAAGAAAAAGATAGTTTTGCATAGACAATTGTTGCTCATGATAATTAACTTTATTTGCTTACAATAAAATTTTCTGATTTGATTATCAAAATCACTAAATTTTGGAATTTAATATTGTCTATTTCTTAAAAAATCAGATTAGACATTTTACAAATATTCTTGTACAAAAGTATTAAAAATTGTCTGGATAGAAAAATGACATAAATATTAAGTTTTTTAAAAATAACCAACGATATTTTCAAACTATACTAAAATGTATAGTAAAATATGTAAGCAAAAAAAATGTAGGTAATATAATATAGTAATGCAAATATTATAGTAATGCAATAAATTTGCAAAAATATAACTTAAACTCGAAACACGGTATGTAGATTAGTGTAACTTTTCTTACTTTTTCTTGTAAAATATATATTTCTTTCAATTTACTTTCAAACTGGAAATAATATGAAATATAATGTAATATATATTTCTTGCAATTTACTTTCAAACAAAAATTACTTTTCCTTAACATGTTTGTGCATCCATACATTTTTCTGCGTATTTGTTTTTACTATTCCTTCATCTTTTCCCGTTTTATCATATATCAGACAGTATATTCCCGAATATATTTTTTCCATGTTTTTTCTCCGGATAGCAGCTTCCAATATTGATCCCGAATGTGGAAACAGAAGAAAAATCGATTCGGAAATAGATCTGACTTTTTGTACTTTAAAAATGTTTTCTTTTACAATGCGTGAAGCAAACTCTGTAAAGTTTTCGACTAGACTTACATAATAAATTTTATCGGATTTTACGAAATTCTTTGCAATGGAGTCTTTTGAACAACGCTGCCTTGGAATTCTTTTACCAGGGAAAGTGTTTGATAAAATGGACGAGTTTTATTCTACATTATAGGATAGTAAAAGAAGAATATGTAACATACTTGAAAATAGAATCAAGAATAATTGCCAAACAAACACTATACAAACTACAGATCTTACAAGGGTTTTGACTTTATAAATTCAAGAAATTGAATGTCAATTTTTTTAAATTTAATAAGAAAATATAAGTGTACTTACAAAATTCCTTATTCTGTTAATTTTCATATCTGAATTCTATTGAATATTTCATATTAACGATTTGGATTTCTCCTAAATATAATGATATTTCTCCATAATAAAATTAATTCCTCAGATAATATACATATGTAAGAAATGTTTTCTTGCTATTGTTATCTTTTGATGTTATGATAGCTTGGCGCGATTTTCTTGTCGCCAATTCAGTTTGGCGGTAAACTTTCTCTGGTAACACTAATATTTAAGTAGCTATAACAGATCTAGTGTGCCTTAAATGCATTATGATTCATGAAATGAGTTGAACATTAAAAAAATGACGTTTATTGTGTTAGTATATAACATTTATAGGGTTATTTTGAATTTATAGAATGCATATGTAAATTATATAAGCCAGAGCATTGTTAAATTAAAATTTATTTTATAAAATTAATTATTCAGTTAATATATTAAATTACAATTACAAAATTAATTACTTAATTTTATAACTTAATTTTGTGAAAAATTTTAAAAAGTTTAGGTTTATATAATTTTTGAATTATTCGTTACAAAATTTATATAACTTTTATTCATACAAATAAAGTTAAGTAACTTTTTATTTATATTAATTATAAAAATGAAGCTTTTTATTTTTCCTTTATTTAAAGTTATTAAAATTAGTAATTAAATTATTAAAATTTCAATCTATTACAAGTGTATTAAAAAAGAACAATTTAAGTGAAATTCTTTTATCTTGTTCTTTTAGAGTAATATAGTAACTAGAAAATCCCACTGACATCTTCAAAACATTTGAAATTTCCCACCCTTCTTCAAAAATAAGCAATCAAAAATTTTCTTCATATAACTTTATTTCATAATGTATAATATATTTAAAAAATCTTAAATATATCAGTATATACAGATTCAAGAGATGCAAAACATTTTGCCTAGTCAAAAGTTCTTGTTGATTATAATTAACGAAAACAGGACCATTAGATCGAAAGAAATACTGCGTCATTATGTGTTTAAAAGATACATTTTTCAGCATTTCATGGTTTTTAACAATGCGGAGTTTTAATGCATTTAAAAATAAGATAAAAATGTCCTATGGCAGTTTACAAAGTAAAAAATACATGGAAATTGGTGAAAATATCGTTAATGATATAGATATTCAGAGATGCATAAATTATATATCAGGTGAAGGGGGGTTTCAGATTAATGGGATTTATAGTAGGAAGTTGTATATGATGGCTATGCCACACACACAATTAGCATTATTTAGATCTAATTTAGTTATATTACATGATAAGGAACCAGCTTTTGATGGCTTCAGATTATATACAGTTCACTTTGATATTTTTTGCTAGGAAAAATTAAAAAAATCTCTTTTTTTCAATCTAATGTGACAATTTGGCAATATTTTTAAAGAAACAATATTAATACCATATACACTGGCTTTTTTAATGAGTAAACATAATCACATTTGTAAAAGTACATTTTCAATTTCATTGAATAATATTTATTTCATTGTTTTATTTTTTATTTATCATGTATATCATTTTATACATTTTACTTTCCTAATATGTCATATCTAAAAAAGACAAAAGTTTTGATTTTACGAATTTTCGATTTTGTGGAAGTTACTACTTTCATAGACTGCTAAATCATAAAAGAGAAAACCTATTAGTTTCGAAATCGAAGATCCAATAATAAATAATTTAGACAAATTTAACTATAAAATAATTCCAATGAAATAAAATTATAATAATTGTAAAAATATCTTTATTATTTTAAACAATATATATATAATAAATGACTGCTAATGAATTTCCTTTATTTTATTTTTCATTCTGAAATCAAAAGTTTTTCCTGTGAAACTAGCGAAAAACTTCATTTGCGATTAATGTTAATAATGCAATTAGGAATGAATAACTATTTGGTATTGAACATCAGAAAGTAGGAATAATGAAACACTTGGTACTTATTGGTTACAATAGTTTACTGCTTCTTTTTTTTTTTTTTTTTTTTTTTTTTTTTGAAGTAGATTATTTTTGTTTTGTCCCCGATGATAAAAGTAGGAAAGTCTATAAAGAAAAGACACTTAAAAAATAAAATATTATTTATAACATTTTTAACTTATCGTGTTTCAAAAATGCTAAAATGTTAATGTTGCTAAAATTTCATGTTAAAATCATTTCAAGCTTGCTGAAAATTTTTTAATTTTTTTTCTAAGATGATTAATTGGTCAGCAAAAACTCAAAGATATAAGTATAACAGTAATTAAAGAATTAATAACACAAATTCAAAACTTTTATATAAATTTCTATTATCTGACAAAGTTTATATAAAATTTCCTACTAAAAAGCATGAGCAAACAGAAACTATAAGAATTAACTTATTTTCAATAAAAGAAAATTAAAAATAGCATACAAAATAAAAAACAACATAAATTGCTCCATAAAAAATTACATTTATTACATTCTAGATATTTATGATTATTTTTTACATCTATCAACTATTGCAGAATCTAGTTTGGAAATTTACTTAACTTACCAAACATAAACATTTTGGCTGGGTCATATTTTTATGCACTTTGTTGCCAAAAGCGTTAAACTAAGTAGAAATTTCTATTTGTGTTAACCATTATTTGTGTTTACCTTACAATAGTTCTTTCATCTCCACTTTTTTTGCGGTGGACCGAATTAAGATTTTACCGAAATTTTATATGATTCTTTGACATAAATATATATAATGCTATTAATGTTTTTGGTTATTACAAAATGTAGCCAAGCTGACATAATTGTTAGGCTATAATTCCTTACCGAATAAGTAACATAAACCCGATTAAAATTAAAAATCTAAGCAACATTATGAAACATTAAAAAAGAACATACACATGAATTTGAACATACATTTGAATTATTCTCACATGAATTCTTATGAAAATCCATAGTTAAAACAGTTTTCTAAATTGCCCAACAATAACGCGTAAACTAAGTTGCAAAATAAAATGATGTTGAATATCCTTAGCATTCTAAATTCTTCTACTGTAAAAAAAAAAAAAAAATTTAAAATCATTTAAATCATTTTTTCCGATTTAAACTAATCATACAGTGGATGTTACGATTTATTTATTGCTTGCATAAACAAATAACTATTAATATTTAATATGCTTTACATGCCACATGAAATTAATTTATGTTTACTTAATGATTAAGCATTTTTAATAGCGGTATCAAGAGAGACACAAATATCTAGTAACATATAAAATAACACATCCCACTAAGATATTGGCCAAAATTTTCTTTCCAACTGCTCACTGAAGAGCTCATCCCACTGACAAATTGGCTTGTTTTTGATGGGTGGACAAAATTTTATATTCAACATTATTGGTGAAAACGATTATTTGCTTAACTCACATACCAATTATAAGTAAAACAAAATGACGTACATATGATCTCAACTGTAACGAAAGAAACAACCACTTTATAAATAATATATATATATATATATATATATATATATATATATATATATATATATATATATATATATATAATATTCAAAATAGAGATGAAAGAATTATATAGTATGTATGCCATTTCTTTAAATATAAAAGTCAAAAAGTGAAGCTACAGCAATATATATAAATATGTGCATAAATTGCTTTTCGAGTCATTTGTTCGAATGATGAGACTGTTGACTGCATCTACAAATATGCAACTTACTTCCTAAAATCTGAATTCAAGGATAAGAGCGATGATAGTTATTATGATCAAAATTTCCATCTAAAATAATTTTTCCATGTGAGATGTTGCATGACGCGAGAGAAAGTCGGCAACTCCTTCTTTTCGCACATGCTTGTAAAACATCCATCACCCATTTCAATCGACGCTCAGTGGAGCACAACATCAATGATATAAAAAAAACATAATCGAAATCGGTGGAGCAGAGACGCAGATCACACATTGTAGCTTTGATATCAATATCGAATTCCATCATACGAATCCGTCTCCCTATTTCTATTCATTTTTAAATACTTTTGCAGCAATCGGTAAAATGAAACCTTTGAACAGAGTTTTAAAAATTCAGAATATTTTACAAAAATAAATGAACATCAAATTTAACCATCAGAATTCATAATTTAAGAATAGGTCTTTCTTTTCTGCTATTAAGTTGTTTCGAAATTTTTATCGAATTAAATTATAATACACTCGTTTTTATTTCGAATACGTGTTCCTAAAACTTTCTTTTTTGACTTGCCAACATATTTGTTTATTAACCGTTACTGTTACTTCGAAACTGTTAGCTATGCAAACAAGTATCCATTTATCGGGTAGATAAATGAGAATACCTGTTTTCTTGTAGGGAACAGTAATTTTATGACAGTAGATCGGTCGTATATGTAGGCTGTGACATCACTTCCGTTTTCTGCAAGGCAATTTCTTAGACTTTCATGAGTGCAGCATTTGATCTAGGACAACCTAAATCATTTTAATGTTATTTGTCTATAGTTATGACTTCCGTTTTTCCTTATATTAGTTAATATTCATTGCTTAAAAGATTCAGTGTTTGATAATGGACAGCCCATGTTCGGATATATAGAAGATTTTGAAAATTATTTTTATATACATAATTTGAATTTTATTTGATATTTAATTTGGAAATTATATACATGCATTCTGTTTTCCTGATATTAAAACCAAGAAAAAATGTATTTAAAATGTGATATTAAATATTACTTTTTACTAATAATTTCAGTAAATTTTGAATATTTTGTAATATCTTGAAATTGTTTTTAATTATCTTGGAACTTTAAATATCTTTGAAATGGCATTTAATGAATTTTGCAAAATATTCTGAAAAATCTCTTGAAGTATTAAAATATCCTAATGGGCTTAGAAAGTTAATTTTTTTTCCCTGTCAGCATTCATAGTCAACGAATGAATAACTCAAACATGGCAACTGCTTCTTAGATTTATAAAAATGTAAATCCATAGATTCAAGAAAGGAGAAAATGTACAATTTATTTCTGTGGATCATTGAACAGGAACACGGTGGAAAATTTCTTATATATTGCCATCCACTATTTTTTTAATAAAGGAAAATATTTTTAAAGTTTCTTTATATGGATAAAATCAAATATACGAAATTTTTAAATACAACATAATGGAAATATGTACTTTAATATTGCTACTAGTATTAAGAACATTCTGTCATTGGAATAATGATTTTTTCTCTAAAATGACTTAAATTTTATAATCTTTTTCGAGAAAATGATGAAGTAAATGGCATAAATATATATTAGGCTTTACAAGAATTCGAAGCTAATTTGATATTAACACAGGACTTTAAGCCTATTTTTACCAACCCAGCGTTAAAACTTACAAATGTTTCTCCCATAACGTTTTTAGCTGATAAATTCAAAAATACGATTTTCTTCTTCTTAAAAATACAATATATTAAATGGAAGTGAAAAGAAATGATCACTTATATGTATACTATTTTATATTAAAATATCAAGTTAGAAATGAATATTCCAAAAAAAAAATATTTAATTTATTCATTAAGTTCAAAATAGCAAAATTATACTGTCCCCTGGATGTTTTTAAAAATAATTAATTTTGTCATTTTGTAGGACATTATTATACCAATAATTCTTACTAATAAATTTTAGAAATCAATGATAAAACATTTAAAATGGAAAAAGTAAGAACGTAAGAAAATTTCTGTCGAAAACACAACTGTTGTATAAGAAATTGTCAAATAAATAGGAAATGTTTTCAAGAAAAGTGATATTAGATGTTGTCCACAATTATGGTACAAGTCAATTGTATGCTGTTTCAAAGTTATTTTCTTGATATTAAATAGAGGCGGAAAATATGAACTCCATTTATTTCCCCAATTAAATTTTTTTTTTAACTTGATGATTTCTCTACCTAGGAAAAACAATTGTTGTTAACAACAATATTTGTTAAACAAAGAAATTATTGGTCTAGAATTTATGTAAAAACTTACTTTCTAAAAACATGTATAAAATCCAATAATTAATTTTTCACCATCCTTATTACTAAATATAATTTCAAAAATAGTATTATTATTGCATATGTTTCTTATTCATTAGTACGTATTTTTAAATTATTGTTTAATTTATAAATATAAATTTTATATTTTATTAAGGGGAATAAATAATATCTAAAACGAAGTATTCATTATTTAGAAATTTTTAATCAAATAACATTTATTATAATTAATTTGTATTTTTTAATTACATAAAAATAATCTCTATTTAATATAGACTTTATTATAAGAAAAACATAAAGTCCTTTAAAATAATAAACTTTCCGTTAAAGCGAATACATTTCACAGAATTAATCTTTGTTTTTTCTTAAATCGAAAACTCTGTAAATGAAAAAGAAATTTTTTTCAATTTATTATTCAATATATTTCAAACAAAAACACTAGTGATGTGATAGGTTGTATTTTTGTATATTTTAGAAATAGATTTAAAATAAAGAGAAAAATTTCTCCAGGTAAAAATTACGTCATTGAAAGATTATGTAAATATTTTCAGAATGATATTATTTGATTAGTTGGTAGAAAAAAGTTATAAATGTATAAAAAAGTAAGAACAAAAAATATATTTGTAGGGTAAAATATATACCTTAATAATTAAAATTATATAACTAATTAAAAACCGGGGATACCATATAGGTAAATGCTAAATAATAATAAGAAAATTAATCAATAAAAATAAATTTTTTGAATAATTCACGTCTTTGGTTTCAATTTTGTACCTCTAATTATGTAATAGTACCTTGATTAGTATATTAACATTTTTAATTATTTCTCATGAAATGTATATACTAATGTTCAGAATTATTGCTTGAAGGAAATAAACTTCGAAATTTTATTAATTTTTGAAATTTTGTTAACTTTAAGTACAATTTACTGTTCTATTTAATATGAGGTGTCTTTTAATTCCTTCTTTACGCAGATTTAATTTAACTAATTTTTCTGCAAATTGCCATAAGAGTATCACATTACATTGCTCACAAAAAAATTAGCATTTAAAGTAAACTCAATCAGATGTTTATTTCCTGTGACCACAGAATCAAATGAGATCCTTAAAACGAATTTTTTTAACGTTTAAAAGTAATATTTCTTGAGAGAATAAGACAATTGTCACTTTATTGTTATTTTAACCATCGTTAGAAACTGTATAGTGCTGCCATCTATAAACTATTCGGTAAATGAGAACTACTATACTTCTATTTAATCCGAAAAATGTTTTAAACTTCAAAATTAATCCCTGAAGAATATAAAATATAAGCTTAGTGCTTTGGGAAAAGATTCATCATATATTTTCAACAAGCAAATTTTGTTACATATTTTATTAAATATATTTAATACATGCATTTGACAATGAAGATATTTAATATGGTGATACATCCAACAAATAGGCGTGTATGTAGTTTAAATTTTAAAATCTTTGAACTAGTTATGAAAAATTTTTTAATATGACGATAAAATAGCATGAATTTTTTTTTTTTTTTTTTAGTTTATTACAGGTTAAAATTTAATAGTAATAATTTTAATAAAATTGACACTATAATAGGCATTTTATATTTTGTCTTGATAATGTTATTAATTCAATGAATATTTTAATGAATAGTTTCGCATAATGATCTTAAATACAAAAATATCCGATTAATGTTACCTTTTTTTATATTTTTACGAGTTTTTATGTATGTTTTGGTGCTGCCATCTATGACAGTCCTATATAACTATAATTAAAGAATTCGAGTCTTAAAACATATCTTAAATTTTACAGCAATGCATATACAATGTATTACCATATATGCTTGATTTTCAGCAATAAAACTATAGAAAAGAATGTAATATAAAATTTACTACAAAAGAAATTTTAAACAAAAATTTAAAAAGTACATAAAAATAATTCGACAAAAAAATGTAAAATTAAATTATTTTGTTTCTAAAAATTGAAATTATTTGAATTTAATAACAGGGTAAACAATTTCTTTTCTTCATTTAATTTATACTTAGTATTATCATTTATATTTATCATTAGCCTATATATCAAAAATATTAATAAGAAAAAAAATTTTCAAAAATCGTTAGTTAAAAATTACACACGTTTTCTTAAATTGATTAATTTTAACTATTTTTTTATCAACAAGCTGCAAAGTTTGATATTTTTAGCTAAAATTTTCAGTTTTCTTTTCATGATTACTAGTGGTCATATGCGAATTTCGTAAAAAAAAAAAACCATTTACCCTTCCATTTTTTTCCTTCAAATTAATTATTTTTAATTCAAATTTGCTTTTCTCTATTTTTATTACTTAGCTCTTAGGCTTAATTTGATAATTGCAATATTTGCGACAAAGTAAATTTCATGTGTGTGTGTAAAATCTAAATTTTGCAAAAATTTCGCATTAACCTCGTATTTAATTTAAAATAATTGACTAGCAATCTTAGAATAATTGAAATTTTTTGCCGTTAACAGTAGATAAAAAAAAATATGAAGCTGAAAGTACTCATTTTTTCATAAAATAAGTAAAAAAAATAAATAAATAAAAAACTGCAGTATTATGGAAATTAACTATTATCATCTTTTTACCTCTTAATTTAATTAAAGGTATTTCTGAACACATATAAATACTCTAAATTCAAAAGAGTCCATTTAATCTTTGTAATGAATTTTTGGAACTGCCACAGTTTCTAAAGACATGCACGCAGTGACATAGATAATTTCATTATTCTCAATATTTGTATTTATATTTTGTGACAGTAGGTAACAAACTACGCAAAAATATGTGGGTTACATTTGCACATCAATAGATGCTCATCAGTAGAATAGAAAGTACTGAAAATGACACAATAGCATATGGATTGGTATTCAAATGTAAAATATCCAGAACATAAGGTCTATCGAAAAAGTTGTCATTCAATTAGTATTATATATATATATATATATATATATATATATATATATATATATATATATATATATATATATATATATATATATATATATATATACTGGACTGTCTAACGCCCTTTGGCTATTATAAGGCATTTTAACCTAGCGCATAACTGCTTTCCGCGAAATCTTTTCAATGGATAGTTGGGCTTATTCATATAGCTCAAGGGTGGAAATTCAGAAAACTCCCAAGCACCCACTCTGACAGACAAGCGAAAGACAAAACCGTAACGATCATCAACCACTGTTTAATAATGGCTAGGATTGAACGAGGGACCTTATGCTATTAAGAGCTGATTTCATTAATGGTAATCAATTTAAATCGTAATTATAACACTGATTTGATCTTATTGTGATATTGTACCTCACAATAAGATTTAAAGATATGCTAGTTTAGGAGTCTTTATAAGTTTGGCGAACATTGATTTAGTTTGATTTTCTATCGGCGCAGAAACTTTGTAAAAAATTCAAATCAATGTTATAATTCCTATTTACATTAATTACTAAATTAGCCACAATTAATGTAATCAGCTCTAAGACTATAAGGTCATGGGTTCGATCCTAGCCACTGCACTATTTAACAGTGGTAGATGAATTTTACGCTTCTGTCTTTTGCATATCTCTCTTAGTGAGTGCTTGAGAGTTTTTCGCGTTTCCACCATTGCGCCATGTGAATAGAAGGAAGTTATATGTTGAATGTTGAAATGCCTTATAACAGCCATATGCCGTTAGAAAGTACACAGCCTAGTGTCAGTTCAAATCAAATTTGTGTTAGCTGAAATCTTAAATGTCATTTCTCGATTTGTCAAAACATGTATTTAGAATTGGAAGTATCGATAAGAATTGAAAACTTAAATAATTTGTTTAGAATCGAAAGAATCAATAAGAATTTAAAGATTAAAGAATGTATTTAGAATTGGAAAAATAAAGAATTAAGTAAAGAATGTATTTATGGAATTGAAAGAATCAATAAAAATTGAAACAGTGGCACCTGTACTTAAAATTGTAAAATTCAATATATATATATATATATATATATATATATATATATATATATAGCATCGTTTTTATTACCCTCCATTACATTCATCCTGACTTCTTGATGAAAGAATCAAACATATAACGTCCATCTTAATGTTTTGTGTTCAAATATTTCTTTTCAAAACAATGATGAGGGTCAAGATTATCTTATGAGCATTTGATAATATAAAGTATGGTATTGATAATTTATTTTTACT
>JAPDSC010038836.1:7890-19961 GCA_026290005.1 Latrodectus geometricus
ACTTTATGTAACTTCTTTTGGATTCACTTTGTAAAAAGGTTTAAAACAGCTTTCATGCAGATTTTTAGGTCTTGCGCGTTACGACTGCTGACATGAGGTTAACTTCGATCATTTTTGATATTTTATAAACATTTTCGACGATGCTGTATCCACATGCGAGGTGCATCTGTAACATCAAAAATACCCGAAAGGAATCGACGAAACAAAAATTGTACGTAACTGGTTGTTACAGTCTTATATAGGACGATAAACACCTTTCACAATTTTAGCCACCCGGCTATCTTTTTCGCCGTTACAAGAGAAAAACGAATATGTATCGAATTTTCTGTTTGTTGTCTTCCATTTTTAAAACCTTGTACTCGTAACTGAATTGATCAAACAAAAAACCACAAGAGGATATTTTAGTGTCAAATGTCACCTTTCCAACGAGCATAAATCTGAAATTGTTTGATAGATACCTCACGAGATATCGATCACTACAGACGTCTACCGAAAAAAATAATGGATTACTTTTTCCCCAAACTAATATATATATATATATATATATATATATATATATATATATATATATACGCAAACAAATATACATACATACATGTATGCACACCTAACTAATGGTCAGCGTACCTGTCAGCGTATGGGGAAGTCCTTCGTTTGAATCTCGGTTCGAGCATGGATGTACTTTCTCTTTCTTTAGTCTTTGTCCTTTCCTTGTAGGAATGGGTTGTGAATGGTTGCCTACTCTATAAACGGATACCTATGGCATGTGTGTACTGAAGAAGTCAGACTCCACACCAAATTACGGTTCAGTTGGAAAAGTGGAGCAGCGCACCCTATATTGCCAACATTGAATGATCCTATTGAGAAAATTTCGAATTTACATTAAAAAAACGTGTTTTTTTCCCAAAACATTGTTATAAATAATATGAAAATTATAAACATAATTTATTATTGAAGAAATTACGGAACCATTTTTCTGCATATACATATTTGATCATAGCTGAAATTTATTTTACTTTTGATACATTTTCATTCGACGATATCAATATTTCAAGACAATATACAAGGTTGGTTGGTTGGTTGGTTGGTTTTTATGGAGCAAGATCCAAAAAGGACGAGTTGCGCCAGAAATTAAGATTAAAAAAAAACCTTGTATAAAATCCAAACTCAACATTAAAAAGTTAAAATACAAAAATTTGTGTAAATATATTAATTAAAATCTAAGTATAAATAACAAAAAGGACTGAAGAAAACCAATTGCCCTGAAAAGGCAAAAAGGTTTCTGGGGGGTAACTCCCCCACTAAATCATACATAGTTAAAATGTCCGAGTCAAAATATTTAAAACGGTAAACGTTAAAATCAGGACAGGAAATTAAAATATGAAAAACAGTATATGTGGTTCATCACACGCGCGTTTCACACCATGGATATAATTCACTTAAAAACAAATGTCTGTGTGTGAAACGTGTGTGCCGGATACGAAGGGGAATTAATCTAACATCAGCTCTTCGTAACGGCAAAACAGATAATGGAATGAGGTATGGGAAGATGGCATGTAATTTGTTAGAGACATGCATACTTCATGACTCCTGCCAGAGAGAATTTACAGTTACTTTTACAACTCTTCTCACGTCGAAAAGACGAACAGATGAAGATAGTAAAGACGAGGCAGCTTTAGCAGCTGCATCTGCCTTTTCGTTTTCCTCTAGAATTACATGACATGGGATCCAACCGAAAATGATTTCATAGCCCTTGTATCGACAACCTAGCTGGCACAAGACAATCATTTATGTACACATATATACACGTACATAGGGACGTACAGGCAAGCCCCGAGTACCTTAATACTAACAGGTTTGGAATACTAGCATATCACTAAGCGCTACATAGTTTTGCGCAACAGTCTTCTGACAATGTGACACCTGGGCTGGCACTCTGCTCTCCACCAACAGCGGTAGGATATTGGACATCACATATTAACGGGTGGACACGTCACTAATTCGAGTAATTCCAGCAATTCAGTGAAGGAGAATAGTCAGATAATTTCTTTGACTCAGTTAAGTGTTTTTGACCAAAGAATTTTTTTTAAATTAATGAGTTAGGCAAAAGCTTATTAATTTTAAAATTTACATATGAATCATTCCCCATGTTTTGATATGGAATGAAGTCTTCGTTGTATTCGCTACTCTATCAATTTTTACATATACTAGAGAATTCGATTAGAAAGTAGTTTACAGTGGATAATGAACAGAAATTTTCTAGTACACTCAAACTCATGAATTGGAGGTCAGAAAGTCAGATTTAATTTCATTCAAGAAGATATCTTTTAACACATAACAATTTATAATACAACATCAATCTAATACAACAAATTCATTTGCAAATAGTTTTTAGACCCTCGTCATTCAATAAATGACAATGTTCTACAAACATCTGTCAATGACTATTCAAAAGAGAAGCATATCTACAATCGTTGATAACTGTATACTTTTTTTTCCTTCACAAAATAGTATTTAAAATTATTGTTACTATATATAATGACACATGGCAAGGCCAATCCTGAACGTCAGAGACTAGAAGAATGAAGTCAGAGAGAGAGCGTCTTCTGTTTTTTGAATAGATCACCCTCATACGAAGGTAGAAGTACGACTTTTGGCTCATAGATGGAAGCACCATCTGAATCTTCCACTTGAAAGAGAAGACCTATATAGCCTAGTTCCAACCACCCCCAGAGGTATTCATTTGGAATGGGAACATGGAGGACATTGCAACCCGACATATTTTACGTGCCCCGTCACTATTAGTGAACACGACGGATTTTCGGCTAAGCCGGGATTCGAACTCACCACCTTTTGGTAACAAGAACGATGCCCTAACCAACCAGGCCACCGCGGCCCAATATTTAAAATTAAAATATGCATATAAAAGAAACACCGGAAATCAGCGTTTTTAAAATCGCATCAACTTCGAAATACAAATTAAAATACAAAAAACAATCAAAATACAAGTAATTTATAGACCACTCTTTCGACATAATAATAATAATAAAATGTTAAAAAAAAAAAAAAAAAAAAAAAAAAAAAAAAAAAAAAAAAAAAAAAACTTTAAATACAAATTTTAAAAACAATACTGGTTCACTTTGTTGACGAAAATTTTATTAAAGTAGAATTTTTTTGTCCACATAAATCTGAAACTCATTCGTTAAATAAGAAAATCATTTGTATAAATAGTAAATTAGAACACTTTAAATAATACGAGACTATATTAATAATTATAAAAGTTTTTTTAAAAGAAAAAAATTGCTCTTAGAAAAAACACTTTATGTTGAAACTGTTGACACTATTCGCAGACAAAAACGAGAAACACGAAACCGGACTTTTTATTTAACTTTTATCAATATTTGAAACTTCAAGTTTAAAAACTCCAATGTGGAGCTCACTCGCTTTCTTACTCTATTGACTCGTAATCTAAACTTCATTAAACACATTACTTTCCATTTTGAACGACATTAAATTTAGGTATTGGACCCTTAACCGTCTAGGGTTCAGTGAAGAAAGTGCTTCATTTTTTGCTTCGTGGTGGCAACGTAGCTTTGGCTTTCACTGCAGTGCAAGTTTTTACCCCTTTAGAGCTTGTGAAGAATACAAAAGCCTCTAATACTTGATGGGATGTATTTCCGCTTTACCCTAGACCACCTCACAATAATCACATTATAATATTATTTTGGGGAAAAAGTAATCCATTATTTTTTCGGTAGACGTCTGTGGTGATCGATATCACGTGAGGTATCTATCAAACAATTTCAGATTTATGCTCGTTGGAAAGGTGACATTTGACACTAAAATATCCTCCTGCGGTTTTTTGTTTGATTGATTCAGTTACGAGTACAAGGTTTTAAAAATGGAAGACAACAAACAGAAAATTCGATACATTTTCGTTTTTCTCTTGTAACGGCGAAAAAGATAGCCGGGTGGCTAAAATTGTGAAAGGTGTTTATCGTCCTATATAAGACTGTAACAACCAGTTACGTACAATTTTTGTTCCGTCGATTCCGTTCGGGTATTTTTGATGTTAGAGATGCACCTCACATCGTGGATACAGCATCGTCGAAAATGTCTATAAAATATCGAAAATGATCGAAGTTAACCGCATGTCAGCAGTCGTAACGCGCAAGACCTAAAAATCTACATGAAAGCTGTTTTAAATATTTTTACAAAGCAAATCCAAAAGAAGTTACATAAAGTTCACGTAAAAATAATGAATTTTTTTTTTCCCCCAACCTAATAATTTACAGCCAGAAAGTCCATCAGTCGCTGTCAGATGAAAAAACCAAAATATGCTAGTAGTTTACTTCAGGAATGTTCTGCACGGAACTATACGTATTGTATATATATTTATATATATTTATGTATAATTTTTTATTATATATATATAATAAAAAATTATAATAGACACACTATATGAGTCTCTATAATTTTTTATTACACTAAATAGGAATTTTATTTAATTATTTTGAAAATTATTATCAAAAAATTTATTTCCAAGTAGTTTTTGTATTTAAAATCTTAAAAATATATGATAGCTATCACAATGAATGTTATTCTTTATAATTTATACTTTATAATTTTCAAATATCATTTTGTTCATATACATATAATAATAATAATTTTAAAAAAAATAAATACTAGATTGGGTCATTTACTTAATTTAATCATTGTTCGAAAGCAGTTAAATAATTTTTTTTTAATAAAAATCAGAAATTATTTTTACCAGATAGTCAAAACTGAAACTTTCAAATTGCGGCCGTAACTAGTAAACTAGATGTTTGATTTTCAATTATTTCAATCATTTCAGATAATTTCCAAATTCAACACTAATTTCTTAAATCATCAAATAATTTTTAAAATCAATAAAAGAAATTCTGTTGCTGTAATGCATTTAAACTGAAGAATTCCGACGAAATTTCTTTTCATATTAAATTCATCGTATTGAACGATTTGTTTCTAATCATATAAAAAATACCGTTCCATACGAGAATCCATGTTGTTATTATATATCTTTTAGTATTTCTTGATTTTTGTTTCGCGCAAATATTAAAATGAATGATCGTTCGCACGAAAGTTTATTTTCTATAAAGAGAATAAAAGTAAAAATAAAAACGAGAAAACTTAACGCTATTGCTTACAAAAGTATTTTTATATTTGAATATTTAAAAAATATAGAACATGTCAATATTACATTTTTTCGCATATTCAAATTAGTTCTACATTAAATTTTTTTCCTTCGCTGGACTATAACTGCTTTGAATAGCAAATGATTAGAAGTTAATTTATAGAATGATTTTTTAAAAAAAAATTACTTTAGTAAAATAGTGATTTAACTTCCTTCTTCTAGTGATAGTTATAAAATATTTAGCTACTTTTGATAAGATAAATCGAATGTTTCTTAAATAATTTTGATTAAAGTAATAAATATTCATAAAATATGTATATTTTTAAAGCATAAATTCACTTACCAGAAATGAATACTTTATCTATAATTTCGACAACATCATGAGTTATCCAATTAAAAATAAATATTTTAATTTACTATTTTATCCAACTATGTTATACTCATCTTATTCAAGTTCGAATTATTTAGCTTAATATCAGAATTAACACATTGAAATTTTATTTTTAAAAGACAGGAAAGGAATAAAATCATAATAGTGCATATTTGTAATAATCTGTTTCAAGAATTAAAACTTTCAGTAATGCTGTTAGATATTGAAGTACATGAGAGTCAGAATGTAGTATTTAAAATGTAATCCTTATTTTACTCGATAAAGGAAATTTCCTATATTCCGGAGTTTGTATGAAAATGTTTTATACAATGATTTTAAACTATATTTAAGAAATACTAGTTTAAAATGTCCAAAGTTTTTTACATGAAAATTTATTATAATTTTTAACTTCACAATTAAGAAATAAAATATTTTTCCTTATACAGAATAATATTTGTGATCACTGAATTCAATAACTCCAATCGTGATGCTGGTGAAGATAAATGGAAATCCTCCAGCGTTTCCATTTACGAATAAATCGGAAGTCTATATAGTATATATATATTGAGTTCTTCAAATCCACTCGAGTATTTTCAACATTTTTTTTTTCTGGCGAAATTTTAGAATTCATTATTTTTAATAAAAATGTATGCACAAAGTTTATATATTGAGCCGCCCAACATGTCTAGTTGTTAGCGTAACTGATTACGGATGGGGAGGACCTGGGTTAGAATCCCGGCTCGGGCATGGATGTACTTTCTCTTTCTCTCTCTGTGTTTCTTGTCCTTTCCTCAGATGATGGATGAATGTAGCCTGCCCTATGAACGGGTTTGTGGTGGCGTGGCATGGGCGATGCTACTCGTACCTCCGTGACTTGGTTCACAGGTGCCCACCAGGTAACGATAAAATGAGTAGAGTTTCCGGCTTTGTTGCGACTAATGGGCTAATGTACTAGACTTGCTCAAGTGCCCGCCATTAGAAACAAAAGAAAAAAAGTTTATATTAGGTTGGGGAAAAAGAAATCCATTATTTTTACGTGAACTTTATCTAACTTCTTTCAGATTCGCTTTGTAAAAAAGGTTTAAAACAGTTTTTATGTAGATTTTTAAGTCTTGTGCGAAGCTACGACTGCTGACATGCTGTCAAGTTTGATAATTTTTGATATTTTATAGACATTCTCGACGATGTTGTATCCATGCAAGGTGCATCTTTAGCATCCAAATACCCAAACGGAATCGACGAAACCAAAATTGTGCGTAACTGGTTGTTACAGTCATATATAGGACGATAAACACCTTTCACAATTTTAGCCAACTGGTTAGCATTTTCGCCATTATAAAAGAAAAACTAAAATGTATCGAATTTTCTGTTCGTTGTCTTCTATTTTTAAAACCTTGTACTCAAAACTGAATTAATCAAACAAAAAACCGCAAGAGGATATTTTAGTGTCAAATGTCACCTTTCCAATGAGCATAAATCTGAAATTGTTTGATAGATACCTCACGAGATAGCGATCACTACAGACGTCTACCGAAAAAATAATGGATAACTTTTTCCCCAAACTAATATATTGAAAATTATGAAATGACCCCAAATTCTTGTTCAGCTCAGTAATAAAATATAAATAAAAAAAAATTGAGTTTTTAGTTGTTGCCAACATTTTAACGTCCAAAAATATAACACACATGATTTATTTTATTTACTTCCAAAAATTCTGCTCATAAACAATAAAACTTCAAAATGAGTCAATTTAAATACATTAAGATCGGTTAAAAAGGATTTTACATATTATCTCAATTTGAATAATCATAACTACATTCTAAAATATGGTGTCTAAATAATTTTATATTTTGATTGATAGTTTACAAATTAGAGTAACAGTTTGCTTATTAGACTGAAGTGGTGAAAATTATGTACATTTTGGAAAATTAATATTATTTTAAATCCGTATTTTTAAATCTGAATATTTGATTCCAAACAAAATTATTAACGAGATGATACGATATAGTATATTAAAATTAATTTCATCATGTTAAGATATATATTTTTACTGTTTAACTCTCGATTTATTTTCATATTTCTAGTTGGTTCTTATAAGTAAATATAATAAATATTAAACCTTCAAAATATAATTATAACATAAATTTGCAAATATTTTCATTTAAAATATTTGTAAATGTCTTTAGTAAATGTATGCGTCATAATAGCTGAGCATTATTTCCATATTATTATAAATGTTTATGTATCTTACGAAATATTGCGATAAATATTATTTTATGAAAATAATTTCATTATGAAGAAAAATTTAAATATATTAATTAAAGCTGAATGTTATATTTCAAAATCAAGTGTGGGTGAATTTTCATTACTTTAAAATGTGTTTTTTTTTTAAACGTCCAACCAAAATGTAGGCTTTGTTATTTTATTTGCATAAAAACATATTTTTTAACATATTTTCCCTTTTTTCTCGAATATTTATAAAAATATAGAAGCATCTAAAATGAGAGTTCTACTAAAAAGTTATAAAATTTTTAAAATTAAGTACAACTTGACTATAATTAAAACCTGAGAAATCACAAAGATTACATATTCTTAAAACAAAATATATAATCTAATAATAATAAAATGTAAACCTAAAAAGTGATAGAATTACATAAAAAAATCATTCCAGAATTGTTTGAAATACTAAATTCGTTGATATAAAGTTCGAACACAAAATAACTAATTTATTGCATATTTTTAATTATAAAAAATCTAACTTTTTAAAATTTCATATTACTGAGCAAACAAAATAAATATCCTTACATGTTAACTTTGTCAGAAATTACATATTTACATATATTCTTACACTATCACTTATCAAGTTTACAATTAAGTTATAAGTAAAAATTATATATAGAAACAAAAAAATGTTAATAATTTAAAAATTAATTTGATTAAAAAATTGAAAATAAGTATTCTATACGTTGATTTAGAGTTCAGATAGGTTGAATGATTCTATTGAGAAAATTTCTAATTTACATTAAAAAAACGTGTTTCTTTCCCAAAACATTGTTATAAATAATGTGAAAATTATAAACATAATTTATTATTGAAGCAATTATGGAAACAATTTATTGCCTATACATATTTGATCATAGCTGAAATTTATTTTACTTTTAATACATTTTCATTCGACGATATCAATATTTCAAGACACTATACAAGATTGGTTGGTTGGTTGGGTTTTATGGCGCAAGGTCTAAGAAAGGACATGCTGCGCCAAGAACAAAATTTAAGTTTCGCATTTATTTTTTTTATTAACCCAAACAACGTTTAAAATCTTTTAAAAAACAAAAATTTTTGTATGTATATATATTAAAAGTCTATATATATATAAAATTAATAGAAAGAAAAAAAGTATAATTATAATTTTACAAATATAAATAAAATTAAATAAAATTTAAAAAACCAATTGATCTTAAAAACGCAAACAAGTTTACGTGGGGGGGGCTCCCCCAACAAATCAAATAATGTTAAAAAATCTGTTTTAAAAAAAAGTAAACGTTGTTAAAATCTTTGCATGAAATTGAAATATGAGAGACAGTGTATGGTTCATTACATGTTTCACACCATGGATTTAATTCACTTAAAAACAAATGTCTGTGTGTTAAACGTGTGTGTCCGATAAGCAAGCGAGTCAATCTGACATCTGCTCTTCGTAACGGTAAAACTGATGATGGAATGAGGTATGAAAAGATGGCGCACAGTTTGTTTGTGACCTGCATACTCCATGACTCCTGCCAGAGAGAGTTAACAAATCTTTTTACAACCTTTCTCACGTCGAAGAGAGGGACAGATGAATGGAGTAAAGACGATGCAGCTTTAGCGACTGCATCCGCCTTTTCATTTCCCTCTAGACTACATGACCTGGGATCCAATAGAAAATGATATCATATCCCTTGCCAGCAAGAATATCCAATGGTCCAAAAATCTTAGACACAATAGGATGACAATAATTTGAATTTTTCAACGCTTCTAATACACTCAAACTGTCAGTATACACGCAAATTTTATGATAATTTCCTGTAGTCACAAGGTGAAGGGCTTGATAAATGGCCGAAGCTTCAGCTGTAAAGATGGAGCAGGACGAATGGAGGCTGTAACCATAACCAGCATTAGCATAGAATATGCCACAGCCAACATGTCCTGCAGTTTTAGATCCATCTGTGAATACATGCGTGTATGATGAATACTGACAGCGATGTGAAAAGAAAAACTGTTGAAAAACCGTTCCGATTTTCTAAACTGGGCAAATGGATTAATAATGTTTATCTGTGGATCATACCAGGGTGGATGTGAATGTAAGTCCGTTTTAGTAAAACGGACATCATATAGGTCTGTTAAAAAGAGCTGAGCTATAGTTCGAGTGAGAAAGGGTTGGATGCTATAGGAACGAGCATCATATAATCTCTTCAAGGCAGGAGTATATACCAAGAATCGTAAAGGATGTTTAATGTCGGACATGACTTTAGCGTAATAATTGAGAGACAGCTGCATTCGTCTCAGGTCTAACGGTAATTGTTGGCAAATGCATAAAGACTCTGGACGGGTGATGCGCAGAATGCTCCTGAACATATTCTCAAAGCAGAGTGATGCACAGTGTCCAATCTGCGTAAAACAGAAGACCTAGCAGATCCATACACAACACATCCGTAGTCAATACGAGATAAAAATGAATGCTTGATAGACACGATGGAGTGACAATCGATCAGCACCCCAAGATATATTTGAAAGCATCTTGGGGATATTAAGCGATCGCTCGCACTTCTTCCGCAAATGTAAAACATGCGGAAGAAAGGTCAACTTTCGGTCGAATGTCACACCAAGAAATTTAATCTCGTTGACTACAGGTATTCTAGTGTTGTTAAGATGAATAATAGGATCACTGTGAAGGCTGGTCTTCTTGCAAAAATGGACACAGCAGCTCTTGCTAGGAGGTAGTGTAAAGCCATTCTCTGCACACCATGTGTGTGCAGCTATTTTATTAACAGATGTTTGTAGTTGTCTCTCAATTAAACGCATATTCGATCCCTGGCAAGATATTTGCAGGTCATCTACATACATTGTGCCATGAACTGAAGATGATAGAAAATGAAGCATGGAACTGATGTATAAATTAATTGTTACGCTTAAAATGGAGCCTTGTGGTACACCCTCGGCTTGAATAAAATCATTGGATGTAGAAGATCCAATGCGTATTTTAAATGTGCGGGAGCGTAAGAAATTCTGTAGGAATATCGGAAGATTACCCCAAAAGCCAAAATCATATAAAGAACGGAGAATACCGTATCGCCATGTACGGTCGTATGCCTTCTCGATGTCGAAGAAGATGGAAACCAGATGTTTCCGCCGCACAAAAGCATTGCGGATTTGGGTTTCCAAGAATGTTATGTTATCAAGAGTGGATCTTCCTTTACGGAATCCAGATAATATACAAGAAATTATAGGAAATATACAAGATAATATACAAATATTCGCTATCAAAATTCAATTTCGGCAGCGATTTAAAAAATAAAAATGCTAATTCTATGATAAAAAAAATTAATTATATAAATGACATACAAAATATGACAAAGGTCATAATTGTTTTTTCCTAAACTAGAACAATTTATATTATCTCCTATGTCAGGCATAAATTTCAATGTTTTTTGTAGGATTAGAATTAAGATTTCTTCAATAGATTATTTGTAGAAATTTAAACAAGCTCAATTTAAAAAATGTCATTTCGGCTGTAATTTAAATTACAAAACTCTTAGTGATTCTAACGTTCACTAACATTAGAATCACTAACGTTACACTGTACTGTAACGTCTACTGACATTTCATTATCCTGGTTTGTTTATCGCTCAAAGGTCATTTTCTGAATAGGAGTTTTATTTAACTATTTTAAAAATCATTATCAAAAAATTTTATTTATTTCCGAGTAGTTTTTGTATTTAAAATCTTAAATAAAAATATATGATAAAGAATAACATTTATTGTAAAAGCTATAATTTATACTTTATAATTTTAAAATATCATTTTGTTAATATACATATAATAATTTAAAAAATAAATACTATATTAGGTCATTTACTTATTTTAATCATTGTTCGAAAGCAGTTAAATAATTTCTATTATATAAAAATCAGAAATTTTTTGTTCCAGATAGTTAAAACTGTAATAATTTCAAATTGCTGCAGTACCTAGTTAATTTGCTGTTTGATTTTCACTTATTTGAATCATTTCAGATAATTTCCAAATTCAACAATAACCATACCATTTTTTACCATACTTACGGTTAAAGAAATCGAATATCATTTATTTTTCTCTTCAAAACACAAATCTTTGACGATGCATTTTAAAATACATGAGAAAAATATAAAACTCAATTTCTTTTCTTATGTAAAAGATATTTATATGCATAATATTTGATTTCATACCTTTATATATTACAGTAATATATATATATATATATATATATATATATATATATATATATATATA
>JAPDSC010038841.1:2409-14147 GCA_026290005.1 Latrodectus geometricus
AAAAAAAAATTTGTGTGTGTTTAATTAACATTCAATCACATTTTAAGCATGTCTATTTTTAAAACTTATTTTTAACTTATAGACAAAGCCCACCTACATTCGTGGGAAATTTTATAATTTATTTTATTATATAATTTAAATAAATAAATTAAAAAAATAATCGCGTACTGTGCACATAGCTCTTAAAAAAAGTTGGGATTTGAAAAAATAGCGATTACTATTTATTAAATTTTATTCAAAAAGTGGCTTAGCATCTCGAAATGAAACCTCAAGTATAGATCACCTAAAAACAAACTGAGAATGAGTTATTCAACGCTTGGCAATTATTTTCGAGGAAAATTTGGGACTCTTTTTCAAACGCGTTACAATGCATTTCCTATTAGTGACGTATTAGAAAGAGAGCTGTTATGGAAAAAGAATACTTTTTCAAACATCGAACAAAATAAGATTAATATGTTTTGCTTTTTTTAAATTATGTAAGAATGTAAGAAAAAAAAGATTATATGCGTGAATAATATTTTTTCTACTCTCATCGGTTAGGGATAAATGACATTCTTAAAAGGAGGAAAAGAATCACATACTTTGGTTCTTAAGCGAGCGAAATTTCAGAACTGAATGATACATACTTTAAAGTAATTAAGCAGCAGCATATGTAGTTTTACAGGGAATTAAAAGCAACGTTAATTATATTTTAAATTAATTTGATAACCAGAGCATGCTGAATCGTGTTTCTGTCTATTTGCCGTAGCCTTTTCGATTAAATTCCAGACAAAAATATGGCAGTCAAACAAAATGAATAGCAGTTTAAACAAATATATGAAGAACTAAAAAGGTTGTTATATATAAGCAATTGATGATTTTGATACTGCAATTATCAAAATCATCAAAGAGGAGGAAAAATGTTGGGACTTATATGACTTTCTAAAATTTATGATGCAAGTCCATAAGATTAATCACAAATATTTTATTTTTGCTTGTGATCTCAACCTAACTATAATCTCTGACTTAGACTATGTTGAGATTTTAAATTGACTGTTGTTTAATTTTATCTTATTATTTTATCCTGATTTTCTATAAGGAATATTCTTATCTTAGTTTCCATGGCAAATTTCCGATCATTGAAATGATATTTTTCTTTCTGCATTTAGGAATGGATATCTGTCACTCTGCGATTTCCTTATTTGGAAGGTTTGCGCATGGCAGAAGACGAGTACGTCATGATCATGTGCAGACCGCAAGATCGAGTGGCGATTGCACATCACGTCATGGATATGAGAGGAACAGCGTGAGTTCTTTTTTTTTTTTTTTTTGTTCTATAAAATATTAGAAATTCCGGTTTTATTTTCATATTTAAAATGAAATTTTTGCCACAGGCATAAATTAACTAACATTCTAAATTATTAGTGTTCTTAATGACTGAAATTTGATAATATTGAGCGACTAATTTTTTTTACTGTAACCAAAAACAAAATCTTCAGCTTGAATTTTGTATTCCAAGTAGAACTGAAGGGCGCTCTATCCAGCCGAAGAAGGTCTTCCGAAGTAGCTCCCGAGACATGGCCTTCAAAATGTCCTTGCTGACCAAAGGTCAAGGAACTCGCTCCTTCAATAAGGAGATGAAGTCTGGCAACATGGTGAAAGTTGGACAAGATTTGCAGATACGAGCTGTTGTCAAAAATGGAGATGGTGAGATTCATTTTATTAGATATGATAACAGATTTGGCTACATTGGTATAGGCTTCATTTTCATTATTGGAACTATTATAGTTCAATTTCTAACTAAAACTAACGTGTTCACTATTGGCTTCTGGTGCATGTAAAATTGTCGAAGCTACAATGTTATCCAATTAAAATGGTATTTCTGGAAGTGACAGATCAAGTTTGAAAGTCTGATTGGTTTATACTTCTAAATTATGGAAACCCAACTAGCTTCCGGGCTTCAATAGCACATATACTTGATGCCTGCCACAAAAGTTGCCATCATTTCTGCTACTATAAATGCCGAAAGGTGAAATATTTCTAGTGTCGGGGCATTCGAAAATAATGTTTTGACAAGTAAGTGATATAATAATGATAAGAGGATGATGTCACAAATTCTTTTTAATCCGCTCGCTGATATTTCGTTCATATATCATAACATTTTACAGTTCTTGATATTCTGTAATTCAGAAATGGTTCGTCGTATCCAATAACCAAATAATCGATCAATAGTTTGTTATATTCTGTAAACCAGCAATCTATCTCATTCTATAATGCAGCATTCCGTAATTCAGAATTTTCTGTTTTCCATAATTAAGATCATTCTGTTATTAAATATTCTTAGTTACGTAAAATAATTTATCAGGTTTTTAAATAATGAGCGTATTTGGATGTTCTACTAGCCAAATCAATAAATTCCACTTTCTGAATTTTATTAAATTTTAATTCCAAAGCCGTAACTGTAAGTCTTCAGGACAAATTCTTTTATGATAAGGATTAACACAACAACAAGCACATATGAATAATATACAAAATGTTAATCTTAAAAACATATACTTTTAAATTATTTTTCTCAATTTCTTGTTTTATGAAGTTAACCGATTTGGCAAATAAAGCATTCATTTAATAATCCATAAGTTTACGGTATACTCATTCAATAATTCATCATTAACCAATTCCTTCATGTTTGCATTTTTCAGGTAGGTACTTTTAACTACACTGCTGGCCCCCCAAATTGCAACTTAAAGAAAGACAGAGATATCACAATAAATATTATTTTGTAGATAACATCTTGACCAAGTATCAAATGATTAAATGTATAGACTTCTGTGAAGTGAGGCTCCTGCCAAAATCAGTAGTCAGAGTAGCTGCCATTGTTGCAGATCACAACTGTTACGCGCCTCGGCTTTGATTCAAAGAGACTTTGTGTGTGTTTTTGGGGTAAAACAGACCAAGAAGCATCCACAAATTGCCAAAGTTGATCTGATGAGGCACCTTGGGATACATATCCTGGGTCTTCCTCTTCTTCTTCTCTTGAGCTTGTCAGATATGTGGCACCTCTGCATTGTTGCATTTTGTACCATGCTCCAAGCCCAATTTTTTCCTAGTTCCATTGTCTTGGGTCACCTACTTTGTTTATAAAGTCTGATAGGCCCTCAATGGAGTTTAAGTGTAAGTCTTTAGGATATGGATTACCTAGAGTAGTGAATCTTGTAAGGGCAAGAGCATCACACTCATATGGTATCCTGGGTCAATCGTTGAGTGTTGAAATTCTAATCATTTGCATATTTCTCCTCCGCTAATGCCTTTGTAAATTTCATGTTATTTGCATCCTTTTTTCAGGATGTTGTATTTACGGTGGCCAGCAGTATATGAACTTTTAATTTATTAATCAAGTCTGAGTGTTAGCTTTCATTTTAATACTCTAACTTTTTAAAAACACTGTCATATAAAATGCATGTTTTAACCATGTGTGTGTTTTCCTCGAAAATAACATATCCTTGACATTTCTTTTAAAACTCAATTGTCGAATATAAATCCAAAAGGACAAAATTTGAGAATAGGCTAGACTAAGAAAACATATTCCAAAAACTTTCAAACAAAACTTCTTTCAGACAAAACTGAATATGCAAATGTAAAATAATTATAACAAAATTTAGTAGGAGATTAATAATGTGTATTTCGCTTTCTTTGGTTATTTTAATGTAAGCTGTGTTTTTAATCAGCATAGTTGCTACTGCTACTTTTATTACTACATTTAAATATTTCCCAACAGGATGGAACTATGCCATGCTGAAAGAAGTTCTTGTTTCTCGCATGCCAAGCAGGAAAAGTTCCGGCAGTCCACGTTCTTTAAACTATCCTACAGACACGGGCAGCAACAACATCGACGTTGCCGAGAATGCAGTCTACAGGGATCAGCGTTCTCCGCAGAACTTCCAGGAGAATTCTTCAAACGATCTGGCCCAGCTGGTCTTCAGCGATGGGTAAGAAGACATTGTCTGCATTCTAAGTATAAATCCATGTTTGCTCAGTTTTTACATTGAGGATATTTCCGTTAACAATAACTGTATCATATTGTATGAGTTGTCTTCTAAAATAAGATATATAAGTATAGTAAAAATTTATACTTAAATTATTGAACTTTATTCTTAATGTTATTAGTTAGGTGGACTCCATTAATTTTATGATTATTAAGATGGAAAAAACATTCATTTCTTCTTCTTTTTGAGCTTGTCAGATATGTAGCACCTCTGCATTGTTGCATTTTGTACCATGCTCCAAGCTCAATTTTTTCCTAGTTCCATTGTCTTGGGTCACCTACTTTGTTTATAAAGTCTGATAGGCCCTCAATGGAGTTTAGGTGTAACTCTCTAGGATATGGATTACCTAGAGTAGTGAATCTTGTAAGGACAAGAGCATCACACTCATATAGGATGTGATGGGCTGATTCTACCCCTGCGTGGCATTTCCTACAAATTGGTTCCTGTTTAAAATTCCCATTGTATGAAGGTGTTTCCTGAAATGATAGTGCCCAGTAATGAAGCCTACAATAAACGTTCATTTATTGTCATGTTACTGGAGTTCAGATGTTTCAATTTCTCAGTAGCTTGTGCAACCGTTTTCAGGTGTCGGAATCCTGCTTATCGTCCTGTGGCCCCTCACCACCCCCAGAGGGATCCCAAGAACCCCCTGATTGTCAGCTTCACTTTCAAAGCTTTCATGTTCCAGGACATGCTGGACGGAGAATCTCTTCGCCTGTCTGCCAAAGTCGTCGCCTGCTCTGAGTTGTCGGACTGCCAACCGGTAAAGATTGCTTTGATATTTTAAGCTCTTCAAAAGAAAGTTTCAACTATAAATTTCATTTTGAAAAATCTCAATGTTAAATGGAATAAATATATAATAACTGTCTCAAAGTTTCCATATAGTGAAAGGTTTTCATTAAATATAAATAATCTTATTGATATTTCTGACGAATTCTATTCATTTCATTTTCTCTCAGATGTTTTGCAACGGTGATCTTCCAAGAGGAACTGGCAAACGGAAGCGAAAGCGCAGAGATTTCCTCACTCCGAACAGAACATCTTCCCACGTGGAACATGTTTCAAGAAATTTCACTGAAGAATTTGAACTGATGGTTAGTTTGAGGGGATTCTCTAAAAGTAAGATTTTCACTGTTAAGAGTTTTTTTATTCTAAAAACCATAAGTAACAATAACACAATATAATGTGAAAATGCGCTTAATATTCTTATAAGTGTAAGTTATATACATTTTCAACATTTCATCACATTCTGTTGTCATTGATTTACATTGTTGACATTTTATGAGTATGTTATATTCGCCTAGTGTATATTACAATCGTTTTCAACATTCCATCGCAACCTATTGCTACTTTTAACACGAGTATGTTCTACCCACTTTCTTTATTTTAGCCTAAATAGTATTATTTATGAGTCGTACATATTTTGTGAATTAATAATGCAAATAAATTAATTTAGTTTAAGAGAAAGATCTTTAACAATTTACTTTATTTTTTCAGCTCCCATAGTTGCAACAGAATCAGGAACATTGATTATGGATGCACCGTCTGATTGCAAGCTTCTTTTGATATCGATATCCTCTGCCGCCATATTGTTTTCGCTGGCTGTCACGACAGCATCCGCCATTGCCATAGGAAGTCAAAAGAAACAGTTGCACAAAAACAAGGAAGACAAAATCCACAAAAAAACAAGAAAATAAAATGTGTTCCGTCCTTATATGTTTTGTACTTTAATTTATAAGTTTTTACGCTTTTTTATGAACAGGATCTGAGCAGCCATTGTGGCTAAATGTTGTATGTATATGTAACTGTATATGAAAAATGAATAAATTAAAAAATTTTGTTCCTTTATTCAGTAAATGCTATAAAACAGAGATTTTGGAATAATGTGTCCAGAAAAAATTTCCAGGATCTGATCACTAGATCAAAATTGCTGGAACACAGAAAAAGGATCAGATTTACAGTATGGTCTCACTTTGTTCAATTGTTCCACATTTGGCGATAAATAACTTTTCTGGCAACCCATTTTTCAATATTCTCTCTTTTTTCAGATATCGCTTGACAAAATGGCGTGATTTTTGGCTAAATTTTGAAAAAGTCAAGAGTGACCGTACAATAAATTTTTGCCCAGAAAAATTATTAAAAATAAAAAAAAAGTTTCATTTTGTGTTAAATGATGCTCGGAATTTCTCAATTTTATATGCATAAAAGAAAATAAGGTACATTTTTGCTGTATTTTTTTATAAATAATAGAAATAAAATCGAAACTTCTAAACCAGTTTTACTTGCACGTAAAAAAAAAAAAAAGAAAACAGACAAATACAAAAAAATAACGTTGTGTAAACTTATTTATTCATTATCTCAACTAAAAGAATCATTAGTTAATTACATTTACCATGAATGATTTTTGTCAAAATAATATGACGCCAACTATTACAAATTTTGATAACTTTTTTTCGAATGTGAGGCAAATATGGAGCAATTAAAAACACCTTCATTGAAACAATTTACCAGAAACTTTATTTTGAATTCTTATTTCAATTTCCAAATTATAAATTTAAATCTTGCATGGGCTAAAAATAAAAATTATAAAATGTAACTAAAAGAATAATGTAACTTTTTAGTTAAATATAACTAAAAAGATAATGGGCAAATGGAATTGTTAAATTGCAACATTTGGCGGTATATCGCATCACATCATTTAGCATTACATTTTTGCCTCTGAAATGGTCGGCGGGAGGAAATGTAATTTCGGATTTTTGTTGTCTTATAATTAGACCAACATCATCCATCCACAACATTGATTTCTGATATTCCAAAACAAATGTATACGATTATATTCAAATTTGAAAGAAAATCGAAGAAGAAATATCGACATTTTTTTTTTAAATATTTTACATAGAACTACTATAACTCATAATGTTTAAAAATACAGTTTTTCTTAAAATTGTCACAATGCCAACTTTCCCAGTAAATAAATGCATAAAGGGAAAGAAGAGAAAAATTATATTTCCAATTCTTTACCAATATCAAGGGAAAATTAATTTAACTGGATTAGTGTGTGATGAAAAACGGATCTTGTAGCAATAAAAAGAATCTACCTTAACCCTTCTTTGCATGATTTTTTCTTTATTGGTGAAATAAATCAAGTTGATATAATTCATGTTCAAAATTAAAGGAAAAATGGTTTAAAAAATCTTAGTATATATTTATAGTATAAATTTAGCAAAAAACAATATGCTAAAAATTTCCATCATTATCCAAAGTTAGATCATTAGCTTAGTACTAAATAGAAATAAAAGAGGAAAATAACAGAAACACGTGTTCTTCCACTCATTTTCAATTTTTTAGCAATAGAAACTCTAATATAATAAAACAAAATTATAAACGAAATCATACGTTTATTGCAACTACAACAAACAGCGTAATGAGACAACTTTAAGCACTGATAATGACACTTGTTTATTTTTGATCCAATTAACTAAACTTTCGTCGAAACCATTGAAAGATTTGGAAGAAACTGAACTTCGAGCAGTTCTAGATTCATTGGAGGATACAAAAACTAAATTTTAAGTCTTCAAAAATGAATATTTTGAAATCGAAAAAGACGATGAATTAAAAAAAGCTGAAAAGATAATGGATAAAATTGATGAAAATATTCAAAAATTTCAGGTTGGCCCAAAACTTTTTCTTTTTAAATCTATTGAAATTAAAAGCAAAAGTTCTTATGTTGAGAAAAGTTCGATTACCTGAAATTTCATTACTTCAATTTGCTGGTCAATTTAATGACTGGAGCTCTTTTAAACAACAGTTTCAAAATCTGATAGAAAATAATCCAATCATGATAAAATCATGACTTTCAGAAGGTTTATTATTTAAATGCTTCTCTTAAAGATGCTTGCTGCAAAACAGATTCAATCATCAAATGACAATTATGAGTCGTTATCTAAAACTATCTCGCTTCGTTAAGAGAATACTAAACTCATAGTTGAAAGCCATTTACAAAATACAATTAATTGGAAGCCATTTTAACTACAGAAAACCCTTTAGAACTCCGCATGCTTATTGACAATTTACAGAAAAACTTTCAGTCATTGAAAGCTTTAGAATTTGAATGTAATAAATTTGTTGACGTAAATTTAATTTGTGCTAAGCTAGATAAAGAAATTCATAGACAATTTTAATTAACTTTTGATTCTCATGAAATGCCGAAATGGGATGCTTCCATCAATTTTTCAAATATTAGAAGATGTAAAAGCTATTTGTTTTGATTCGAAATCCAAATTTTCAAACGCTATAAATATTAACGGAAGCTCATTTCCATCCTACAAACCGAAAACTTTTTTTCATTAAAGCTGCGTCACAATATTGCCTTATTTGTGATGCAAATGATTCCTTAAATAAATGACAGTTATTTTTGAAAATGAATTCATCACATAAATTAAACAAATGCTTATCTAAATCTAGATGTATCAAATACCACCAAAAACATCACTCTCTTTTGCGCACCTCGGATGTGAAGCTTTTCTCAAAACAAATTCCTCTAACATCGAATAGAAACAATTCTAAATGTTTCCAATCTGTTTTCCCTTTTCCATCCCCCACTAGGCGCCGGTCGAAAATGAAGGCTCTACAACTGGATTATTGAAGAAAGAGGAAATGATTCAGAATTTTATTTCGCTAACAAAAATAATGCATGTTCGTCAGCACTTCTTTTATTTACTTGAAAGATTCTCACGGAGAATTTAAGTGCTATATTGGACACTGCGTCCCAAGATTCGCTTATTAGCAATAATTGCGCAACATACTTTGAATTTTTTTTTTTTTTTTTTTTTTTTTTTTTTTAAAAAAAAAGATTATATTTCAGTTGGAGGATTAAATAGTATTATCATTATTAAATTAATGAATCATGATTAAATGGATTAAATGGATCGTTAGTATCAACAAGACATTTAGTAAATACACTATTTTCTAGTATAGATTATGAAGGTACTGCTTATTTATATTAGTTTGGGGAAAAAGAAATCCATTATTTTTACGTGAACTTTATGTAACTTCTTTTGGATTCGCTTTGTAAAAAGGTTTAAAACATCTTTCAGGTAGATTTTTAGGTCTTGCGCGTTACGACTGCTGACATGTGGTTAACTTCGATCATTTTTGATATTTTATAGACATTTTCGACGATGCCTGTATCCACATGCGAGGTGCATCTCTAACATCAAAAATACCCGAACGGAATCGACGAAACAAAAATTGTACGTAACTGGTTGTTACAGTCTTATAAAGGACGATAAACACCTTTCACAATTTTAGCCACCCGGCTATTTTTTCGCCGTTACAAGAGAAAAACTAAAATATATCGAATTTTCTGTTTGTTGTCTTCCATTTTTAAAACCTTGTACTCGTAACTGAATGAATCAAACAAAAAACCGCAAGAGGATATTTTAGTGTCAAATGTCACCTTTCCAACGAGCATAAATCTGAAATTGTTTGATAGATACCTCACGAGATATCGATCACTACAGACGTCTACCGAAAAAATAATGGATTACTTTTTCCCCAAACTAATATTATAGTTAAAATGATATTTTATGAAAAAAAAAAAAAAAAGCCGATAAATTTAGATGTGATGACATTTTCCTGCCTTTGACAATAGTGTAATGTGTGAATAAAATACACAAAAATATCCGCAAAATATTTGAATTATTACGTTTATTTAGTATACGATCCACTTTTTAAAGTATTCTATGGTTTCATTTTATTACATAAATAAATATTTTCAAAAATAAATATTTCTTTTTGTTAAGCCTAATTTGACAGTTTCAAGATCTGCAAAGACTAAAAAAAAAAAAAATTGTTACTCTTGTAGTTCTATAACATTTTCTATAAGAGGTGATTTATTCTCACACACACATACCACTACAATTGAATTGGACATGATTATTGCATAAAATTTGTAGGTGCTTTTTATATAAAATGCACGCTTAATTTGGGATTATTTTACAACATTCACACTTTGGAAGCAAATGTAAAATGCAACCCATTAGGTACTGCTGGCATTTTTATTATTATGAAAATGATATTTGAGGAGAAAAACCTAATAAATTTAGTTCTACATGTGATGACATTTGCGCGTCTTTGAAATTGTGTGAAATGCCAATAAAAGCAAAAATATCCGCAATATATTTCAATTGCTAGGTTCATTTGGTATAAAATCCACTATTCAAAGTATTCTATTGGTTCATTTTATCACAAGAAATGTCACGCGAGAGACCAGGAATACCATGCAGTGGGAAAATTTGAGTCATCCTCCTTACCAGTGGTGTTGTGCCAATTTTTTTTTTCCCGGAACGCGTATATATAATTATATAGACAGAGCCGATCCTGGGTAGGCGGTCGCTCTGTGCGGTCTCATGTCCCAAATTTAATGAAGAGGGGGGGGGGTTGATTTTCCATGATAATCCTGGCGGCGACGGTTTTTTTTTTAGGTCTCATGTCCCAAATTTGACAACGGGGGGGGGGAGCAATTTTCACCTGTCACCAGGATCGGCCGTATATAGCATAAAAAGGAAAGGAAACGAAAATTATTACGAAACCCATTTTGTGTATATGTATATATATATGTTTATTACAATAACAGGAACGTTTAATAAAAATTAGTTAACAAATTATAAAATACGCATAGTAGATACTTAAACAATATTGCATAAATATTTTTAACAATACATGAAAACTCTAATGGTTTTTATAAAATATTCCAACTAGGATTATGTTCAGGATCTTGTGGTTGAAATTTCCTTGTTTTGTTGTCATCTGTTGAACGATGAGACCTTAACCAAGTTTGTGCACAATCATCTGGTTTAAATAATTGTTGTGGTGGGCCATTCATTTTTATAAATAAAATATTTGCTAGATTTTCAATTAATATTCTATTTCTTTGTTCATTTGAAATAGTATTCATATTACTGAATCCGTGCTCACACTCTGCCGAACTGCAAGGTACAATAATTATGTATCGAATTAAGATTTCTACATCTTCAGGAATTACTTTGCCTCCAGTATCAATATAATCTCTAAACGCATTGATACATCGCATCGGTGATGTTAAATTAAACCTGGTGCATAATGACTGGATTTCATTTTCTCCATAGCCACTTTTTAATTGACACTTTGACTTATGTAGCATAGGTAGCGTGCATAGAATATTTTGCTAACAGTAGTACTTATTAATCTTATTATTACATTGTATTGGTTCGGGTTCGGTTCAAACCCTTGTTTATAATAATACATATAAAAATTCGTCAAAAATTAGAAAATAAAATCAGCAATTCTTTTAAATTTTTTTTTTAATACGTCAGCCCATTCTCGTTATCCGAAATCATCTTTAGTTCCAGAACGCGTTCCTGTCCAAAAAGGAAGTACCGGAACGACGTTCCACCTCGACAACACCACTGCTCCTTACTCATCTGATTCCCCTGTATTAACATCTCTTCCATTCTCTGTACAATACTTAGATTCGTGGAAAATCGTTCATCAATTCAGACTTGCGCCAAGGACTCGTGGTTTTCTTTATGTTCAAATTCTCAGAGTTTCACCGTAAGGGGATTGTACAACTTGAGATGCGTTGCTAGAAGGCGGTGGATACCATTGATGATTATTACCTCATATATGCAAATATTATTAACATTGTGAAAATTTTGTCTTGGTTTCTGACAACGT
>JAPDSC010038851.1:0-12013 GCA_026290005.1 Latrodectus geometricus
TATATATATATATATATATATATATATATATATATATATATATATAGACATTTTATTTTAGTTACAATTATTTATGTGATCTATTTAATTATTTAATATCTTTAAAATGTGTTTATAATCAAAAAAGTTAGTAAAATGAAAAATACAAAAATGTTTAATCTAAAAGTGATTGCAATTCAGGTTTACATAATATAAATCAGTTCATTTTGCTTAAACACCAGCGTGGTGCTTGGAAATGCATGGTTAAGATTTGAAAAATAAATACATCCTGAATTGAAAATTGTGATATTATTCACGGAAAAAATAAAATATAAAAAAAAAAACATTACAAGTTAAAAAACCTTATTTAGAAAAGGACTGATTCTTCACTTGATTCAACTTGCTGAATAAAGGCTTGCCTTTAATTTGGTAAAAAATATTGGAATGTATTACGAAGTTCATCTAGGATTACGATAGAAAAACAAAACCAGCACGTAATCAATTGTTTTTTTTATGTGTAACGGTTTCAGAATAGCAGACATATCCTTGTAGCTTTTTCATGCTAAAATTTCGTATTATGTTTTTAAACCTTAACGAAAATTTTATGTAAATATTATTCCATCAGAGGTTGAAAAGTTTTTCAATTTCATTGAATAAATAATAATAATGGAATCTACACGGATTTCTTGTTCAAAGAAGAAAAGTACTTGAGGGCGTTCACATAAACGTTATTTCGTGAGAATCCAATATCCACCCATTTTTTATCTTGAGGGTGAGAGCGTGCATGAAAACTCTTTGCGATTTTCTTTTATCATCCTTGCAACTCTGTAAATTTAAAGAAAGAGGAAGAGTTAAAGATTTTAGTTAAGCCTTTAACTGTAGTCGACATTTATTTTTTATAACAAGAAAAATGTTCTGTTTATTCATTTATATATATATCGTTTACTGGACTAAACCAACAATGCAAGTGCAAAGAAATAACCAATCTTTAAATTATAAATATTATTTTAGATATCATTAATTTAATATAAAAAATGTGTGTATTAATGAAACTATAAATGCTGAATTGAAATCCAAATATTCAGAGTTAATAATTGAGGAGCGAATGCAGGGAAATAGTACAAAAATCTACTACTAAATGCTAAAACTAGGTAAAATTAAATACATAAACTGATTTTTAAAAATTGAAATTAAGCTTTTGTTTAAAAGTACTTGGAGATGGATATTTCAATATTTAATGTTCACGTATTTATATGTGTATAATCATCTCCATAAGCGATGTTATATTTAGTGTTAATAATATATTCATCTTAATAACTTGCAACACAATGTTTTTCAGGACAGGCTTATTTAAATTTTTTTTCACGCAACTGAGATTTTTTTCTTACTTATAGATAATTTAGTATATCATATATTTATCCTTATTTTGTGGTACACTTTTTTTATTATTATCATTTTCAATATGACTGTTTGACTATTTTATTACCTGCTTCCCCCTATTATCCATCTTTGATAATCGTGAGATTTTAATAATGTAATATTATCTTATATTTCAATGTGTTAAATATCTTTTTCATCGATTAATGAATGATTTCATTATTCCTTTGATTTTACATTTTGAATATTTATATACGTTTTTCTAAGTGTTTTCTGTTCAAAAGTACTTTAAGCCATTTCCGTTTCGAATGAGTATTGAAGACCGTATGTTAACATTTATCTAAAGATTCTTTCATAAGTACATATAACTATTATATGGATGTTCACGTCGGAGAGGAGATTTTTTTACAAGGATCTATATTTTCATATTATAAATTATCTGAATTGAGAATAAAATATTTTTTTAGAATAATTACTTGATTTATAGCGTATCCGTTTCATTCTGTATTTGCGTCCGAAATATATTGTTGTCAAACATAATTTTTTTTTAAAAAAAGTATAATTTAAGAATAAGTACAAAGACATTATATTCCAATAAAAAAACTATTTATAGAATGCAAATTCACGTAATGAATATTCATAGATTTGGCTTGAATAAATTTAACCACAGAAATAAATAGAAACAAGACTGAATAAAAAAGTAGTTTAATCATTTTTAATTTTAAAAAATGATAGAAAATAAAATAAAATTTAATGATGTAGAAGGTACACAAAAGAAATTGTTTTTTTAAAAAAAAGTGAAGTTATATTTCTTTTGTTCACAATGAAAAAAAATAATATGTTTAACAATTTAAATGTGAATAAACAAAATTTTATTTGTTTTTTCAAATGCGAGTATTATTGCTACTATGTGTTTAAATGCTGTTTTCAGAAGTAAATATAATATAATTGAACAAATTTGGGTTATTGTAAATTAAACTGCCTCAAAATCAAACGCGATTTATTTACAGTATAATTACAATTGAAATTATCGAAATATTGTATTCTTAGCGTTGACAGTTCATATTGGCTTTTTTCTTATGAAACAACAGCATTCAAATTGCATTTATCACTGTACAGTTCAAAAGTGAACTCCAAAAGCCGTATTACTTTAATTACTCCCAAACCAGAATGAGACTATGTAATAAATGAGTAAATTGCTATGTAGATGACATTTTCAATCCAAGTCTGGAATGGAAATAAAAACTAAATCTTTCTGTCTTGCCGAAGAAAAAAACCTCTAGGACTATTTCTTCTACACGCCGAAATGTTGCAGCCCACTTGTTTTCATTACTGGTGATAAATGAAGATTTCACATTTATACGCGAAAAAATAGAATATGTGTTTCACTTTGTATCACCTTCATATGCACTATTCACCTAGAATGTATTTGCTGACGTTTATTAACAGCCTAATTCAGTATTTGTTTATCACAACATTATATAAAAATTAAGCTCCCGATATAATTTCCAGGTGATTATAATTGTTTTATAAATTTAAACCTTGCGAGATCGCAATCTTTTGATATTGTATATACATAAATATATCTTTTTTATTGTAATACAACTATTAATTACCCAAATTCTAATTGTTTTACAATAAATGAATGGGAATATTTCCCAAATTCAATTTCAACACGGATGATTTTGAATTGCTTAATGGGTACAATCACGCAGTGAGTAACAATTCAAAGTTGTAAACAAAGTTCAAAGTTGTTATCTACACTGAATATCTTCAGTGAATATAACATATTAATATCTTTGATATTCTGGGATTTTTTTTTATCTATATTAAATTTTACTTATGTGCTATTAATTTTGAAAAACAGAGTGTACACTCATCGCTACAGTTTTATGACATTCATTAATAGTAGTCGTAATAGAATCCTAGTTCTTTTATTCCACATCAATATTACGAGCTCTCTCATCATTCAAAATCAGGTGATTTTTTAAAAATAATTTCTCATAATTTTCAATTAAGTAATTCAAAGCAGATTTTACAAGTATTTAGCGCTAACGATTTCAGGTGCAACTAGTCTCGATAATATAACATTAGGATTGTTTCATCAAAATTCTACTATGATCTTAAGAATTTATGATTGTGAAGTAATCTAGCAGAAATTTTGTTGCAGTATATTTTAAAATTCAAGATTTTATTTAATTATTCATGATTAGATTAAGTGATTTATTATTATATCACATTTTGAGATTTTTGACCTAACTATTGAAACAAAATGATCCTATTTATAAACTGATTTATTCAAAAATAGTGATACGACATAAAAATATTCAATAGTGTTATACATTTCTAAGCAAAACATGAATTTTTAATTTTTTTGCAAGCAGATTTCTATTTATCGCAGCTTAGATCACTTTCCAAAATGAATACAGCTCTTAGTCATGGAAGTAAAATATATTTTCCAATTTACAACGCATTCTATATAATATTAAATAATCATATTGTTGAATCAGTAATATTGTTAAATATGTAGTAAAAGAAATACAAAAAGTGCTAAATATTGCTACTGACCAGAAGTAATATATTTTCACTAGCTATAAAAATATATTTACAAGTGAGACATTAATATAATTGAGTTCTGTATTCATAAATAATCCTCTATTTGTAAATAAACACTGAAATCCTAGTAGTTTTCTAAGTCTGTAAGTTCAGCATCATGGAAAATTATTTGTATAACAATCATGTTTTGGACGAATTAATATAATCATATCTTATTCAAATCTGATAAATTTTCTTATGGGATTTTGGATTGCTTACAATATTTTTAAACTGTAAGCAATGGCTTAACTGTAATACAACCATATCATATATTTAGTTCAAATTTTTAAAATTTTATGATAAATTTGTAGATTTGAAATTAGATATTATGGATCTTTTCAAATCGCAGATCTAATACCGTCAACAATTATTTATCTGTGAGTACCCAAGATGTTCACGAAATTATAATGCATTCATTATATTTATTTTCTTACATCAGACCATTTGAAAGGAATTTTTTGATAGAAATTACATTTTATGATTATTAAAATTACATTTTAATAATCATGTGATATCCTATACCAATACAGTATTTAATTTCTTTACTACCTTGTGCAGTTAAAACCTGATAATTTAGAGTAAATACTGAATGCATTTCTTTCCTTACATAAGTAATAATTACGTAGCTGTTTCAAATAGAACGACTAAAGTTCTAGAACTATTTGTCAATGTATACGAATTCTTGGCTAGGAAGCTTTGAACAGACACAAATCAAGGAGTTGATAATCAATATACAGTTGTAGTAATAAAGAAATTATTTCAATTATTCATATATTTGACAATATATATAATAATAATATATATTGTATATATATTGAAAAAGTAACAATCTTTTAAAAAAAAAGATATTTATTTAACATTCATATAATATATTGACTAATTATATTTTTACATTACAATAAAAAACAAAGCATTAACACTTTTTAACTGTTCATTGTGAAATATAAATTATCTACATTTGCTTGTAAAATACAAAAATGTAAATTAAAAATATATGAAAATTTATAATTGATTGTATTATGTGCCATATTTTTTTCACATCTTATGACATCTTAAATACAAAAAGAGTATTTAAAATATCACGAAAGCTTAATCTACTTAACATTAGATGCTATAACATGAAAGAGAATGGAAAAATTAATATATATCTTTTGATATTAAACATTGATATTGACCATGAACACATTCATATTCATTATTGTATACATTTCCTTATATTTTGCAAGCTTTATAAACAAATACTAATTATATTTTTATGGTAAAATATTAATTCAAAGTTTAAATACAGATACTTTCATTGTATTTGTAAAGACTATTTATTCAAAAAGGTCATTTTAAACTAAAAAGCAAAATAATATATTCTTTCTTATGAAACACGTAAAGTTGTATCAGATGGTGACTGAATAAATGTAAATGTTTTTCTATTCATTGGTTAAAAATTTGTTTATATGCATTACATTTCAGTCAACGCATTTTTTAATAATATAATAAAGTTTCCCGAATAAAGGGTGCACATTTATTAACATTTTATCCGCCAAGAAGATTCTCAACTTAAAATTTATAAAAATTTAGGCAAACTAAACATGCTAAGGTGTTCGCAGGCCAGTGTGTACCCCCAAATTATAACGCAAGACCTCTAAAGATTATATTATAATTCAATTAAGCTTACTTTCACATTACGTAAAAGACAACAGGAAAAGTCATGAATTTCCTGGATATTTGCAAACCATTATCAACATATATAATTTTAAATATAAAACTAATTTAGATAATGTATATTTTTCTATGAAATAAGTTTTTTAAATAAAAAAGATAGTTACCTTTAAAATAAGAACAAAATTTACTTTTTATTCGTACATTATAACCAAGGGCCTTATACCCAATAGTAAAATTTTGTTAGGAATAAACATGGAATATATATATATATATATATATAATTCCTGTATTTCTTAAAATGACAAAGATGCAAGGTATAGAAACTTGAAAGTAAATTTTTCTTACCATATTAATAAAGTTTTAAAATCTCGCTATGAAGACCGTATAAATGAAAATTTTGAAATACCAGTTCTCTGTTTTTATAACATTTTATTAGCTTATATATTAAAGGATTTATCAAGTAACTAATTTGAACTTAAAAGACAATACATTTATTAAGTCAATTATTTGATGATTGTCACTTTAAAAATTCACAACCAATTGTGCACAAAGCTTATTAATATCTAGCTACTTAAATCATTTCGCTAAATGTATGCATTTCACAAACTTTTATTCTTTTGAGTCTTATCAAATAACTTATTTAAACAATTAAATAGCTTCTTCCCAAATATGTGAAAATAAAGCAATCAACACAATTTTTCTTATCATTTTTTAAAATTTTTAATTTGTTAATCCTAAACTGTAAAGCACAAACTGCAATTGATTCTTTCCAAATGCATCACTGCATCACTCAAAATTAAGGGAACCCATGGTTTCAACAAAATTACACAAATATCTTCCACAATACTAAAATCAATTAAAATATATCTGTTTTAAAACCATGAGATATATAATTGATTCTAAGAAATATGAAATTTTAGACCACGACAAGAACAAGATATCCTTGAGAGTTACCACGACAAATAATGACCATTAAATCCCATTATCATCTGAAGACAGAACATTAAACGTTATTCAACAGCAAAATGAATTTTTTTGCAACAGGGTAAAGGGTTTTACGTTCCAAATAAAGTTTCTTGAGAGTGGCCTTTATGAATACATGCCAGAGAAGTCTTTTGTATAGCACTGTTAAACACAAAACCACCCGGGTTAGAGAATATTTCTGCTGAGCATCGAGATTGGAGCCAAGCAGTGTTTATTGAAGAGTCCCGATTCTGTTTGGAGTGGGATACCAGGCGAGTCTTGACATGAAAAGAAAGGAGATCTTAAAATAACCCTACATTTGTTCCGAAATGACTTCATTACAAAGAAGGTGGGTTGGTAGGCATTAGGATTTATAAATTATTAGAAATGAAGATTTCATGGCCTAATAGTATGCCATACTTAAACTTCTTGCTTTCCTTCATGATAAACATTGCTGATTTCTTAAATACATGATAGTGCTAGACCTCATACAGCTTTTTTGCGTAGAACATCCATGAAACTAAAATAGTAAAGAGTATAGATTGACTAACATGTTTTCCTGAACTAAACTTAATTAAGCATACTTTGGCGACATTAAGATGATAAAATTAGCAAGACTAAATTCTGTTTTTACTGTCTAATATTTGGAGGTTGCATAACTTCAAGTGTGAAAACCGTATTACTTAAATTCTTGTCGATAACCTTATTGCATCCATGCAAAACATAAATGATGCAAACAGCATGCCTTAGCTGTTCTAAAGGACTACATGGCTCATAAGTCTCATTTCCAAAAAAATATGTTTCTTGAAAACCATATTTTTGCTCTCAAGCATTTTTTTATTGTTCTAAGGAATTAATAATCATATACTATTTTGTTTGTATACGTCAGTTTATGCTTATGCACGACTATAGCGTAATGATTTTCTTCACTTTTTCGATTGCTCCGATAACTTTTTCAACTAGTGTATTAATATGATTATTTCAGCTGAAGTTTTTTTCATATGATACGTAATTTTGATTTCAATATAAATCAGAACAGAATTTATTGTAATAATTTAAGCACTATGTATATTATAATAAAGATTTATTAATTAAAAACTACTCTTTACATATTATATCAATTCAAGTATAACTAAATATATACCTTTTTAAAAGGATATTCAATGCTGAGAAATAATTTCAATAATTTTTTTTTCAAATTTATGCATTAAGTTTTATGGAAACCACTTAACTGTAATAACTTGTTTGGTTTCAATCATATAAAATGACTTTTTAAATACTAAATATTAGCATGACTACATAATTTCCCTTTACGTCGTTATATGAACAAGAGGATTAAATAGAAATTAAATTACATTATTTTCATGAAAACATTTTAAAGTTAATTTAAAAAAAATGTTACATACATTTTTCAAACAGGAGGTGTTTTTTCATGAGACATAGACTAGAAAATACAAGTGATTTGAAATATTTTCTGGCATCGTGTATGTTTTGTCCATATATAATAATACTATATTATTAAACTTATACTTTTTGTGATAATTGTTACTTTTATGAAATAAATTACCATAATTTTTAATTCAAATTATATCATAGAAGTGCATACATAAAACTTTTAATTTACACTTCATTTAACATTTTCTCGAAAAGAAGGACGTTATTCTCCTCCCTTTTATTTTCCTCGCAAGTGTTATTATACTGTTTCGATATTCTTAAAGTGTTTTATGTTTTACATAACATACAATGCAATTTATCTTATAAAATAAAGATATTTATATTGCAACGTGTGATATTAGGTAAAATTATTTATAAACTCAAAGTAGAATAATTCTAGAGTAAAAGCATTGTACTTCTCTTTATATGCATAAATATATTCATATAATTGTTGTACGTGGATTTCTGATAAATTAATAAGAGGAGTTTTAAGAATGAAGTTAGGGTATGAGAAATGTTAGGAAACATTTTTTCAAAGGGAACAAAATCTTCTGTGTGTTGTAAGTATCCCAGAGACATTACCATGGTAAAAAAAAGTAAGATAACTATGATTTTTCTATCATTATAAATATTTTAATTATAATAATCTAGGTTTGGTTTTTATTTGAAATAAATTACACTTTGATTTATGGTAGAACAAAATGATATTCTTTTTATTTAATTAACTATATAGAATGAAATAAAATATTCATATAAAATAATTAGTCATTATTTTTCTTTAATAGTTTTATTTACTTTAAGTAAAATCCATATCATTTTGTCTGATATGAAGATAATTTGAAGAAAAAATAGGTACCAAATTTTAGTGAAGAATTATTAGTATTTTTAATTTTTTTAGTATATCAGAATTTTTTTCTCTTATGCTTATTTTTAAAATAATGCACAATCTTAAAAATAATGCCTTGGGCTGTAAAAATTAGCAATCATTCATAGAATTTGAGTGGAATTCAATTCAATATTTGGAGATTTTTCATATAATTACTGTTTTTTAAAATTATTCATTGTTACTGGAAATAAATTAAGCATTTTTTTTTAGCCAATTTTAGATTTCTATTTTAATGTTGCTAATATAAATAAGGAAATTATTAATGGAAACATAAATTAGTAAATACAAATAAAAGGAAAATGCTAAATTGTATTTGGAAATCTTATGTAAAGTTTTTTTACTGATTGAAGAAAATTTAATTGATGTGACTAAAAAGCATTAACATACATATTTTTAAATTTTACATTGTAGTCTTTAATTATAAGAATTCCTCTCACGGAATTAAAATCAAAATGAATAGAACTTTTTGAAGAAATTACAAAAAATAAAAATATTCATGTAAAAATAAATACATAACTATTTTTTTATTAATATTTGCCTTAAAAATATAAAATAAAATTAATGATTAAAAAATAATGGTATATCATTTTATAAACATACGCATTCACCTTTGTATTAATGGTGAAAAGGCAATTTTCTTCTAATTTAGAAAACACATATGAAAAAGTTTTTACACACACACACACACACACACACACATATATATATATATATATATATATATATATATACACAAATATATATATACACAAATACTCTCCCGCACGCACGTACACCTACACACTCACAAATACATATAAAAATTATGATTCATAATGTATCGTGAAAAAGATCCATAGTAAGTATTTTTTATGGAATGCATAAGTTCTATAACAAGTAGATAAATAACAAAAAGTATTCAGATTAAGAATTAATTTTGCTTTAAATTCTTTCTTTGTTTTGTTAAAAAAACCTCACAAGTATTTATTATATTTCTTATTATAGCTGGATGAACAGTGAAAAAGATTCATATAAAGAAATCATTTTATATCAAATAATTTATGTTTAAATTATAGAAAAATTAAATAAATATTTATTTTTTTTAGATTATATAATATATTTTGGTTACGTTACTGATGGAAATAAAATTTTACATCCCTCTATATTAATATTCTATACAGAGCGATAGCTATTTTTTGCTTAACAACATATTTAATGTAAGAAAAATAAACGAAAATGTGCATGGATCACTTTAAGTCGCTCTCATAAGCATAAGCAATTTTTATTAATTCAATAGTTTTGCGAGAATTAGAATACATGTTTAAATCATTTTCACCGAATTTTAGAAATCAAAAGCCTAAGTATGGCTTAAGAAGGGGCGTGTCGTTTTTTCCTTTTCGGCACTTATAATTTCAAGGCAGATCTCACGTCTATAAATTAGGTAAAGTAATCGGGATAAGCTAAAACAATAGCTGTGGTCTAGCTGATGAAACCAGAACAGAAACGCGCCATCATTAATCGTCATGATAGAATCACAGAACAAGCGATGACGATGCGTGAGAACTTACTTAAAAAAGTTTCAAAGCACTTGGGAGGAGGAAGGATTCGACCTTTGAGACCATAAATCTAAATTTAAGTAAGGACTCATGGAAGAGAATAATTTTTTCCTTGTTTTCAGGTTGTTACATCACGTCTTTATCTATGTCTTCTCAACTAACTACATCAATAATTGCTCATCTAACTGACGATTTCAATTTGCTGATTGGTGCAATACATACTGCCAAATGCTTTCAATCATTGCCCTTCTTCTGTCAAGAAAAAGTTTACCTACTTTCTCAGTGATGACGATTATTTGATTTCGTATCCTAATAACTATTTAAATGATAATGAAATATTACTATTCTTTAATTGATATACATTTTAAAAACCATGTTATTAGTAAGAGCTTAAAACCAATTTACATTATCAAATATGTAAATGAATTCTATATTACGAGTAAAATATCAATGTACGAATTTTGTATAAAATTGAAAGAGACATAGAAATTCATATTTTTTATACGCATCATTTCATATCATTAAGCTCTACTGCATATGAAATGAATTTTACATTATTTTAAGCGAAAAAGTAATAAGGTATTTTTATCGACTGCTAATGAGTGATTTTTAAATTCTCCCTATTGTAGAAACTTATCATTAGATGTCACTTTTATGTACATAAAACTTTGTAATATAAGTAAAGAGTAAAATGTTTAACTCTTATTTGCCATATCAAAATTTTGATTGTTATTGAATTCCTTTTTCATCACTTTTTCAAAATTTTCTCAGTGTTAAAACTGCTAACCAATTACGTTTTATGAATTACTTATTAATTAATAATTAATTAACCAAAAGATGATTAATTCAATGCATTTGAATATGGTATATTCTGTATTTTACTCTTTATGGAGAAAGGACTATAAACTGGATATTTCATACAATTTGTTTAATGTTATTATATAGATGTTTTGCAGATTTATGCATGTGAAAAACGTGTTTAAGTCACTGTCATTTATTTCAAATAAAGTTTTATTGGTATTTTTATAGCGTTAAATTTATCTTAATGTATTACATAAATGGGACAAAATCATAAATAGTGGATAAATCTGTCTACAGTGAAAGATTACTTAATGTGATGCGATAAAAATTTACTTTTAATTAAAAACGTACAACAAACGGATACATTTAAGACTCTAGTCCATATTTAAATGAATGAAATTGTATTTGGTTTATGGGAGGTATAATTTAGTTCAGATTTTTGATCGATGTTTTCAAATATTTCAGATGCTTTAAGACATTTTTAATTATCAAGTATGAAATGAAATAGCTTTATGAAATGTGAAAACATTTTTTCTTTGATTGTTTAGTTTTCGCCTACAGCATTCCTAAGATAGAAGAGGCTTAGCCCCGGTGGCTGGCAAGGTTAACGTAGGTTTGAAATGTGAAATAAGAATCAATCATCTTAAAACTAGTTTCAAGAAATGGTTCAATTTCCTTTCACTCGCTCACAACTAAAATGAATAACAAAACAAATAAATAACCTGTTTTTTTCATCAGCATCCACATATATATATATATATATATATATATATATATATATATATAT
>JAPDSC010038856.1:0-19143 GCA_026290005.1 Latrodectus geometricus
GGTTTCTATGGCATGTACTGAGGAAGTCGGACTCCACACCAAATACGTTTCAGTTAGAAAAGTGGAGCAGTACACCCCACATTGCCAGTTTTGCTGACACACAACTTCCTAATTTATTGTACAGATTAATTACAGATTCAAATGAGAGATTAAAACACAATTAGTATTTCTTTTCAACTGTTCATGGTCTTTATGACACTTTTGATATTGTTAAACTCAACTGGCTCGCACATTTTCCCACAGAAATTTAACATTGATCCAGATGACATTAGAGAGCCACCTTGATCTTGTTTGGTGTGTTGGAAAACAATTTTCTATACAGGGTAACTTAAAAAAGTGTTGCTCTTGCTACTATACATTATAAATAACTTTTTAAATGGCTCCATGTATATACTGATGTCTCAGCAGAAGATGCTATTAAAAATACTGGTGTTTGAGCCTGTTCAAGCATTTATAGTATTAGTTATCCTGTTAAGATATTGTATTGTGATAATTTTGACTATGTGATAGTGTAAATATCATATGGGGTTGATAAGTTGAAAAGTTGTCCTGAACACAATATTATGTTTCATATTGATTCTCAAATTGTTGTTTTGCCACTTACAAATTCAAGGTATAATGAAAACACATTAGTTCATTCCTATAAAATGAAGTTAATTGAACTTAAAAAGTCTAGAAAAAGCATTGCCCTCCAGTAGATTCCCAGCTGTTATGACATTTTTGAAAACAAGCAGACTAATAGACTTGCTAAAGTGGGATATCATGTCTCAACATAACTTTTCTGCCTTGGTGTAACATCAAAAGAATCATTTACAGTAAATTCAAAAAATACTAGAGCCTCCTTGTATAGCAATGCAGCTATAGATAAGAGGTGTTTTTGCTCAACAAATTAGTAAATTCTTCAATTCCCTGAATCAATCTGTTAATGTTGCTTACTTTTCATTTGCTTACATGACATGACTATTTGCAGAAGCATTACTATTCGTGTTAAGGATTCAACTTGTTGGCCTCTGTGCCACTAGATGTATAGATGGTGACCACTTCAGACACTGCTCCATTGTCTTAAAATTCCTTGAAAACAATAAATGCTTTTAATTCTTTTTATGTTTCACTGTTGGGCTGTTTGTCAACTAATATGGTGATACCAAAGTTAGGCATAGGATAAAAGCCCCATTTAAAACATGTGAAATATTAAGCCCCATTTCTGAAACTGAATTTTCTGTTAATTTTGCATTGTATGCTTTGAGTGCTTCGGAAATAGATTTTGATGCTCTTTTCTTAGGCTTTAATGTCACAGTGAGTCAAATTAAGGTTCTTCAAGACCTTTTATTGACAAATCCTTAGCTCTGGAACTTCAAATGGAAATTACTTATTTAGAATGCAGTGATATAATTAGGATGAAATATCAAAACCCATCATTATTGAAACATTATAAGTCTTCTTCTGGTACAATTTGATAATTTGCATAAATTTGCTCGTGATCTGCTTTCTGTATTTGGTAATAATTACTTGTGTATGAAAACACTCTCCATGTTGAAAGACTAGAAGAATATTTTCAGATCTAAATTAACTGATGAGCATCTTAAATCTTTTGGTAATAAATGGTTACATGTAAAATTGGGTGAAACTGCAGACTATTGTCATATAAAAATCTCAATAACATACATAAATTTCATTAGTATTTTTTACATGTGGATACTTTTAATTAAGTAAATTACAAATATCCACTTATGAAAAATTACTTAACAGTAAATAAAACTGAACACTTGTTCTGTGTTCTTTATCTAGCATATCACAGCAACAATAAGCCATTAACTGTTGCAGTCTATAGTTTGAAGACCCTTCTTACTTAGTATTTTTATTTAGCTCTGTACAGACATATTTAAATTTTGCGTTTAATAAATTACACACAAAATTATGTAAAATCCTCAATATGATTTTTAGTATTAATGATTGACACATTAAATATATTTTAGAATAAAATATTTTGATTTCATTATAAATATAAATGAAAGATATACTACAAAGTTAATTACCTAAATTTTTTTTATACAAGCATAAAATGTATTTTATGCATTTAGTATAGGTGACAATTGTAAATTTCATTTCAGTTCTCAAATTTAATGTTTGTTAAAAAAATTTTTTTTTTTAATTTAAAGAATAATATTTAAATTTTGAGTATAATTTGAGAAATACATTTAATATTTGTTTGTTTTACTGACTACAAGATGCATTCATATAAATGCCTAAGATATTTTGTAGCAAATATTTATTTCATTAATTTGAAATTAATATTTTAATATTTTCCTTATGATTTAAATTAAAAAATATGCTATAATTTAAGTTCTATTCAATAGCAAAAATTATTCATTATATTAATAAGAGATTATATATTAATTCATAATATTTATATTAATGTAAAAAATATACTGAATTTATGTTAGTTAGCATATCATACCTTATATTTAATATTTTTTTAATGAAGCTATAATTCAAAATATCAATGTATAATTTTTTTAAACGGAATTGAATATTTTAAAAAATGCAAAAGTAGGTAACTTATGGAATTACTTCAGATAAAAAGAAAATATTAAATGTAATTAAGTAATGCAGATTATCTGTTTCCATTAAAAAGGAAATGCTAAAAACATTCTTTGAAATATTTTTTTTTTTTTTAAAAAGGAAGAAAAAGAAAAAAATAATTATAAAAAAAACTTACAAAACAGACTTATTAAAAGAAATTATTAAAAAAAATAGTAATTTTATAAGCATATTATTAGCAATTTTATTAACAGCGTGGTACAAAGCCTTATTTTTTTTATTTAAAAAAAAAAAAAAAAAAAAAAACTGACAAATACATTTTGTTGTCAGTAAAATAAACATGTTATATTTCAAAATTTAAATATTATTCTTTAAATTGAAAAAATTAAATTATCAAATATTTAATTTGACTACTGAATTGCTATTGACAATTGTTACATATTTATTCCAATAAGTGTTGAACACTTATTTCAATTTTATGATGATTTAAGACATTAAATGATTGTAAAATTTCTATTAACTATTTAATTTTTTCTATGCTTTTCTGTCATTCACTGTGCACTTCTTCCTGTTCAGCTTTCTTACTTGTTATGAGAGATTTAATTTTCAGATGGGTGTATTTCTCAAACTAATTTTGCTTATATCTTACTGTTATATATTTATAAAAAATTTTAGAGCATTTCAAGTTCTCAGTTTTCTGTTGAAGACTTATTACAGTCAGTATCATGGAGAAAACTTCAAGAAGATGTTTCTTCACATTCTGGTTTATTATCTATAGCAAAAAATTTCAGTATTCAACGTGTATTAGATGATGTAAGTTATTTCAATTATTTTTTTTAATATTCAATTGAAAATAAATTTTGCTTATGATTAGGAGTCGATTGATTCTGAATTCGACATTTTAGAGAGAATTTTTAAAAAATTTTTTATAAGTTTTTAAATAAATTAATTTTATTTAAAAAAAAAAAATTAAAATTTGTATAATTTTTTACTTATACTGATAAATATTCTTTTACCATAAAAAAAATATTAATTTAGGAATACTTAAAGTAGAACATACATGATTGTGTTATATATTAATTGTTTTTGTCTTGTTTTAGTGTCACATTAAAAGATATCACCTTGTTATATCTCTCATTAGTTAATTTTTTAGACTTGATTTTGTAATCAATATACTTACGAGTAAAATAATTTCATTTGGTAAATACATGTTGGGATAGTTATAAATATGTCAAGAGGAATTAACTATTAATGAAATTATTTTTCAATATTATAAAAATGTATTACCAATGAAATGTGTCATATATATATATATTCAGCATATGATAGTTTTTATGTTAATTTATTGAACATTTGTAATTTGAATAATTATGTGAACAAAAATAATCTTTTGTATAAATCATTTTACTTTCTATCAGAATATTAATTAAACAATTAATATGCATTGATTTGCTATTTAATTAATATTCTGATGTAAAATTCGAAAATTTAAAGTTTATTTTATGATATAATCTTTATTTAAAACTAATATTAAATAAAATAATATATTATGAAGTATGTTGCTTTGTAATATATTTTCCATTTTGGCTAAGGCATTTTATATTTCATTTTAGACATCAAAGAAAAAATTACCAAAACATGTAGTTGTTCCTATCCTTTGTGTATTCATAAAAAAATTTAATCCTGAGGAATCTACATCTGTATACTTGGATGATACAGGTTAATATATTTTTTAAATAAATTTTCGTTATTTTGGAAATTTTGCTTATTTTTAAAATTTTGTTCAGGAGAAATAAATGGAAAAGTTGAAGAAGAGGTTCTTACATTGTATAAAGAATGCACAGAAAGTGGAACTGCACTTATTTTACGAAATGTAAGAAGCTTTCATCTAATTCTTCATTTTTTTATAGATTTGAAACAATTAGCTGCAATATAGAATAATATATTCCATTGAAAAATATTTTAATTTTAATTCAAGTAAAATTATTTCCCGAAAAGATATATGTAACATTTTATAAAAAAACATTTATAAAAATATTTTTCATTATCATCATTCCCAATTATTATTGAAAAGAAGATTCTTATAAGACAATACAGACAAAAGTACTTCTTCTGATGCATAATCATTTTAAAGCTATGCCTTGTTCACAGAATTCATATACATTTTGATTCCTTTTTGTAGATTATTTTATGTAATTTTTATGCCAAAAAATATTTAAGTTTTCTGTAATATTATTTCAAATCTCTTAAGAATACCTTTGAATATCTTTAAAAATGTTTTTATTTCATCCACTTAATTTAAAAACAAGGAAATAAAATACAATTATTCATTGAATCTAGAAAATAAGAATTGTTCTTCAGCATTATAGCCCAGGACAGGCCAAAGTTGTTGAAATAAGTTTTAATTTCTTGCCCTGTTAGACATCAGTGTACCCCATTTTCCTGCATTGGCCACTTCAAAGTCTTTTCCACTGTCTAATCTCCTAATGTGTGCTTAGTTTTTCTTTCAAGTTTCATCTGGTTTAAAAAAGTCACTTTTTGGTTGATTCACTGTTGTCCAATCTGTAGAAGTAACCTAGCTATTTAATGAGATTAGCTTTAATGACATGGATTGTTTATAAAATTTCTTGTAGATCTCGAGATAGCGAAAGGTGGCTTTAGGTTTCATTGATTTTTCTTTGACAGCCCCAAATAATCTTTTCATGATTTTCTATTCTAACATCATCAGCTTGTTCTCTTCTGATTTAATGTGAGCCCAGCATTTGCTCGCATATGTTAACACTAATTGTAAAAAGGTTTTATTGATATTTATTTTTGTATTTTAGCAGAAAAGTTTACTTTTCAATTGGCTTTTTAATCCATTTGTTTGTTGTAACAAAAAGGCTATTAATTTCAAAACTGATATCATTTTTACTGGTGATCTTCCTAGGTATCTGAATTCTTTCTTGGCTTCAAATGAATAACCATTAAATGTGAGTGTGGAAGAATCGAAGCATTTATTAATCTTCTTGTATTTGATTTCATCTGCATTGATTTTGAGGCCCATTTCTTTGGATGCAGCTTCAAGAAAATTGAAGGCCTTCATAAGAATTCGTTTAGATCTTCCTATTTTAGTGATGGTGTTGACGTATGCCTGCATCTGAATTTAGTTTTGGAAGATAGTGCCTCAAATATTAAATCCAGATCTTATTATTATCTCCATAATGATGTTGAATAAAATATACTCTCAAGAAAATTTCTTTGTCTCAGCTCTTTGTTGGTATACATGGGTTTTGGAGATCCATTCTTAAGAATAGTTATAACTTTCATTTATAGTATTTAATTATAATATTTTTAATCCATACTTGATTCTATCAGCATGTGCTTATCCAATGTGAATTCTTTGAAACTAATATGTCGGGAAGAGCAAGTGTGTGTATTAAAGTGTATCATTATGAAAGAGATTAACAATTAGCATTTAATTAATTTTCTGATCTTAATTTTAAAATATCCTCCTCTTAAGCTTATGTTTGCTGATTCAATTTTATGTTTCTATTTAAAGAGTATTTACATTTATCATCAAAGCTAATCAAAACATTTGCAAAGTGCTGATAACATTAAAACTTTATCTTAAAAAATAAATAGTAAAAATGCTGGAAAGAGATGTTTTTAAAAATTAAGGAAATAGAATTTGTGTATTTCAAGATTGAACACATTTAAGACTTAATAAATAAGAATTTTCAAAGTTCTCCCCTGCAAATCTTTAAATTTGTTTATCAGTTATTTTTAATGTATTTTTATACATATCTCCAACTAGATGATTTTATATATATTTTTTGTAACATTAAGTTTCAGAATTGAAAACACTTTATTATATAGTGTAGAATAATATTAAATAAAAATTGATAAGTATCTGAACTATGTGAATAATAATTTCTTTCATTTCAAGTTTATTACTAAATGAAATATCACTTATCATTTGAAATTTTTTTACTGGAATTGGATGTTATGTATTTTCAGAATAATTATTTTTGATGATCATAATTTAAGTTTTATACTTTTATCTTTCATTAGCGTAGAGCAACAGCTTATTTGCAGTTCTGCATCATTCACAATACATGTCCTATGTAATTAATAGTGTGCACACATTTTTTTTACATTTATTTAAAGTTGTATTTAATTATCTGACATATGATTCAATTACTATAATATTCTCTCTTTTTTTCAAAACATACCTTTTTTTGAAATAATATCTAAGTTTAAATTAATCTTTTATGTCTTAATAATATATTTGATTTTAAAATTATTAAGAAATATATTTGTTTATGAATAACGATATATTTAATTATGAAGTTTTGATACATTGGATTAGAATATTGATAGAAATAAGGAAAAATAGTGGAATCTTTTCTGCAAAATTTTTAATTGCTTATGAATATAATAAACTTATTAATAATTACTTAATAATTTTGCAAATAAATATAAACAGTTTAAGAATGCATATACATAAATAACATTTTTTTCAGGTAAAATTGTATTCTATTTTCAATTTCAAATATATATTTTTCCATTTTAGGTTACATTTATATGTAATGTTATGTTATTAAAGAACTCAAATTTGGTAACAATATATCTCAAAAGTGGAGCTGTTCAACATGTGATAAACTGGGATGAATTAATTGAGAAAAGGCCTCTTAATCCACTTAGTTGTATTTTCCCAGTAACACCAAAGCTAGTAAAAAGATCACCCATGTTAAAAACTATAAAATCAGACCCAATTATTTCACGTAAAAGCTCTCTTTTACCAGTAAAAGAAAATAAAAATTCAAGTTATTCATCATTTAATAAAACAAATGCTTTGAAACGTAATTCACCTCTTTCAAGATCTGATGATAGCGGGATAAAAACTCTTCAGAATTCATGTATTGCTGATGATCATATTTTAGAAAATGATACTATGGGTAAGCATATCTTTTTCATTAATTTAAAATATTATTGTAATCAAATTATCTGTTTGTGTGCGATTTATAAATGTAAGAGAGATATTTATAATAAGATTAATCATCATGATTCTAAAGTAAATGCTTTTATTTATAGAATGATGAAAATATTATATATTTTTAAGACATATATATTCAAATTATGGGTAGTGAACCTTGTGCTCTAAGGTCTTCAAATTTTAATCCCAGGTTTTTATTTTGAATTTATAATAAATACATTTTTAAATCAATTTCTTATTATAAATTTCACTAGTTATGAAATGTAATGACTAAATTTCTTCATATAATCCAAAGTTTTTGATTGAGCAACAAGAAAACAATTTATAAATATTAGAGGAAAAACAAATGTTTGATAGTGGAATAAGAAACATGTATAATACCTACAAAAGACTATATTCTGTATAATTTAAACAACAATACTATAGCTCTAGTTATAACATATGTGCTCAATGAAATCTAGAAATAAATCAACCCCATTAAGTTTATTAATTGATTTGTTAAGTGGGAAATAGTAGTTATATATATTTTAAGATTCAGTGTAGATATAAATTTTATTATTCATTACATTTTTTCACTGTCACTTATGTTATAATATATTACGAAATGCATATAGTTATAAAAATGCTCCTTTTTCTCCTTAGATGATTTCGATGAACTTTTGGGAAATCTTGATGAAAAATCTTTTCTGGATGACTTTTAAGTGAATTTTTATAATCATCATGCTGTAAATATTTGTGTTTATTTCAACTATTGTAATAATATATTTTTTACTTAAAGAATCATTTAATATTTTGTTAACAAGAATACAACAATGATCAATGAGAAATACATAAATTATTTTGTATAGCTTACTTTCTTGTGTTTGTTTGTACCATAGATTAATAATCAATACATTTTACATAAGCATTTATTTTCATTTTTGTTTAATTTGTACACTTGACAAAACTGAAAAATAATATGTAAAATAAAGACTGAATAAAATAGAGATGAGATTTGATCAGTTCACGTGTTTAAGCTATTCTGGACAAAATCAATATTTTATAAATTTTTAATTTGAATTATTTTATTATTATATATTACATGGTAACAGTTATTAATAATTATTTAAAATAATTTAATGTAATTATTAATTTAATTAAATATGTATCATTTTGATTCTGAATACAAAGAATACTATTTCTAAAATTACTAGATCAGAAAATACTCATAATATATATAAATAAAATAAGTATTACATGCTGAACATTGCAATCATGAAAATTATAGTTTATATTGCTTATTTAATAATGAAACATTGAAAAAGCATGATTGTGTAAAAGTGATTCACGAAATGATTAAATTGAGACAATATTGTATGCTTCTTCCTCACAATGAATCATGTTGATGGAGAAAATGTGCATAGTTTTTAAAAATTTTATATTATTTCAACCTGCAAATTTATTTATTGAATGAACTGTTTACATGATATGCACTGTTCCTTAAAGCAAATCATGTAAAATATTTGTAACAAATATTAAATATAGATTAATTTTAAATGATATACAGTTTTCTTTTGTAATATACTAAGTGTAAGTAGCAATTACTCGAGTTTAACTCAGTTCATTATTAATGATTAAGTAGAAAAAAGTTTGTTAATATGATAATTGAATTAAAAGATAAACCAAATTAAGAACCTGGATTTTAATTTTATTACTATTGTTTTTTTATGTAAAACTTCTAATTGAAAGTTTTTAAATTTTTACTCTTTGATGATCAATTATTTAAGGATTGATCAGATTTTGCAATTTTGGAACATCTACTGTTATTTTTTTTTTTAAAAAAATATTTTTATGAGCAATGTTTAATGTATAGTATTTCAAATATATTAAGAGAGAATTCAATCTTCTTTTCATACTAATCAAAAAGCTGCATAATTTCTTCTAAGACACCTGTATTGTATGTGTGATATAATATTTAACTAAATTTTTTCAGAGAGAAGTTAGAGTTTTTTCATGATGACTGCTATTAGAAGGATTTAAAACAATTCTCCAATAAGAAAAATGATCTAAGTTTGTGTGCTATTAAATAAAAACAAATTCAAAGGTATCAGGTTATAAAAAATAAAAACAAAAGGTGCATAAGAATCGATTTTTTACAATTTCAGTTTGTGAATGAAAAATTGAAACTCATTCATCTATAGAGAGAACCATGTTATTGACCAATTTATAATCATGAATGTTCGTAAATTAGAGGTTTGTGACGTCTACTGCATTAAATGATAGCGAGTCATTTTTTAAAGCTTTCTGAATAACAAATTGAAGAAATGTTTCTAAAAAAAAATCTTCATCAATATATTCTACTATTTTTATACTTGTCAAAATATTTAGTTTTTTTTCCATTATTTAAAAATTATGAATTTATTGCATCTTACATATGCCTATTTTTATATACATTAAAAAATCTTTTATTTTTACCATTACCTTGCTAGTAAGAAATAGAAATATTTTTACTGAATTTCTCCTTTAAATTTATATTGTGGAAATAGCTATCTTAAAAATAGATACTGCAAAACAGAAACATTTCCTTGTTATTTCTAAGTCATAAAATTTTCATTTCAAATATATTACAGTTTTGGTAATATATATATTTCTTTGATTTTCAATTTTAATTTATTTTATTTGAATTGAAACTATCTTTATGAAGCACTATTTTTAAATGATATAATTATTGGGAAATAAGTATATCTTTTAGTAGTGTATATCATAATAGTAATTATCTCATTTCTAGCAAATTATTTAAGATTAGAATTTAAATGTACAATACTCTCGTTTTTACGAACTAGTAGCTAGTGATGCCGTAGACACAATGATAAATTAGCTCTGGTTTACAGACTGAAATTTTGAAAAATTTCTTGTTTGCGAACTTGTTTCTGACAAATAGTTTTCTGTTATTTTACTTTTTTAAAAAATAATGCCCCAGAACTTTATTCATTCTTGAACAATGAAGTGACATTTGAAGCTATTCCAGACATTGAGTGCCAATAGTGGAAAATAAAAGGATTTAAAAAAAAAAAAAAAAAAAAAACTGATGCTGACTCTTATACCATACACAAGTGCATAGGGTGGGGAAAAACTCTCTCTTCTTCTTACGTTAGAATAAAGAAGGGTTAAATTCTTGATATTGTTGGTTAAAATTTCTTTCGAGGATTTTTCGAATATAACTCACATGTGATATGTATAATAGAAATATAGGATGATGAAAATAAGGAATAAGAACGAGAGAAAAAGTTTTCAGATATGATAGAAAATAATGTATCGAAAAGACTGCAGCTGAATAGGTAACAGGGCTGAGGTACTTTTTTAAGAAAAACAGTGAAATGGTTTTATACATTGAAAAATATATTTTAAATAGAAAAAGATAATTTTGCCTGATTTTCATCAATAAAGTGAAATAACTATTTCTAAGTGTGAATCTTATTTTGGATGTATTTCTTATGAGGCATTCCAAATAACATTTTCTAATATTTATGAGAAAAAAAAGATATTAATTATCTAATACATTATTTTTCGACTTTATGAATTGTTTCACCAGTCCTTACAAGCGTTTTCTATATAATCTTAAGAGAAATATTTATTCAATCAGTAATATGTATATGTGTGTGTACACACTAAGTGCACATATTGCAAATTTGCTACACGCTATTTTTTATTTCCCTTGGAAGTTATATTTCCATGTGAACTAAAGTATGTTAAAGCGTCGAAAAGTACAATGAAAATATTAACATTTGTAGTGCAGGGAAAATCATCAAAGATGGATTGAAGTCTACATAGTCAGTGGGAATCTATTTTCAAGTGTAATTTTGTTTTGGAAATGTTATTAACAATGCTCGTTTAATATGTACAAGGCAAGAGTGCTCAATGCATTGAATGTCTTTATCAAAATATGTGTTAATAACAGAAAAATTCGCCAGGCCTTGAAAGTAACTTTGTTTTAATTGGATGTGCACTAATTTCCTGAATACTTTTGAAACTATATAGGTTAGTTATCAAGACTGTAGGAAAGAATTCTTTTTCACACACATTTAATACATTCTCCATGATGACTTGAATATTAATTGCTTTAAATTTGGCATCCAGTTATAAGAATGTTATTTTTAATAATATATTTTAAATTTTACAATTTTTTTGGACGAGGAAAAATAATGTGATGATAGCATTCTTAAGAATTATTGCTCATATACATTGAACTACATTGCTTCTTAAAGAAACAATTTTCTGAATTTCGGTGAAAAACCATTCAGTAACGATTACACAAAGCAATCAAATGATAAAAACCCTACAGAAAAAATGCTTTTTGCTTCATTTTAAGTAATTTCTCATAAAACAAATATTAAAAAGTAACATTAAAAGAATTACAATTAAATATGAACATGTTTTTCAAAATGATCTCCTGTACATTTAACTCTTCTAATATATAGTTTTTTGGCACTAATTTTATATCAGCATCACCAAAAAACTACCAAGGAAATTTTTTTCTTTTCTGCATTTATATATTAAAGTAATAAGTGCAATTAAAACTAAGGTTTTGAAGGATCACAATTATGCAAAAGTAAAGATATTTTTTTTAATAATTTACAACTTGATACAAAAATTCATTAATTCTTGTAGAAATATTGTTTGGAGTGATTCCCTGTAACTTTTTTTGAAAGCTGATGGGGACTGAACTTACACACACATACAATTTTTTTTCTTAACTTGGGTAATATGCAAAATGTACAACAAAGGAAAAAACAAACTAATTCAAATATGCATTTGTATTTTCATGGAAATTATATATCTACACTTTAAATAGATTTAATATTTTGAGAATTTTATTTGGCATTGTTTTTGTAAAAAATTAAATTATATTTATATCTACCTTCATCACTTGAAACAATTAAAAATATCTATATTCATTATTTTAAATAATTAGATAAATTAAAGTTGTGACTAATATAAAAATTTTAAAAAAAAGTTTGAGTTTTTTCATATTTAAAATTAAATGATTATCATTAAATTATTATATATGCAGTTATTAAGATTATAAAAGGATCTAGGTCTCTACAATGGAAAAGTTAAGAAAAAACAAGCATAGAAATTTTAATAAATTCACATGGAAAGGAATGTTTAGTCATTAATTCGAGAACTGCGTGTGTGAAATCATAAATATTACTTATTTAAATCTAATAAAATTGTAAAATTAATAAAAGCATGTCTTAGATACATGTTACAAACATAGCTTTGAGAACAAGATGTAATTATGTATTTTAAATGGTCCATCTAGAATCCAAAAGAAAACAGATGAGTTAGACCCAATTTTAGTTTAGATTTAATTTCTTTACACTAAAAAAAGTGATTGAAATATGTAGTAAAACAAGCTAAAAGATTTCCAAATGCAAAAATTTGAAAATTTATCTTTTCGTAAAATTATACAGTGAATTTACAAATTAAATCACAGTGCATTTCAAATAAAGAAATTTAAACTGATTTTTATAAAATTTTATTGTCAACAAAAAGCCAATTACTCAAAGTTTAGTAATTAGGCAATTAGTAACTATGAATTTTACACTAAAATAGATTGTTATTTCAATAGAAGTGCAATACATAAATTTGCTGCCATAATAAGACTAGGGGCATTATAATATATGAAACAATATAATACAACTAATTAAAATTGCTGCAATAGGTGCATCAAACGCAAGGAAAATTTAAATCACAATAACATGCAAAGGCACACACATTTCCAGTCTTTTTCCATTTTAAACTGAATAAGACTAAAAAGAAGAAAAAAATTGTGCAACACATAAATGCATTCATTTGAATATATTCAAGATTAAGGGAGAAAGATACATATCACAAGTTATAGATACACACAAGGACCTGTAGTTTTAAGTTTTTACACATAATCTTCTAAGATTAATTTTTAATTGAATCTTTTTCAAATATTGTATTAATAAAATTATAAAAAGTTTATATATAATTTTTTTCAAAAGTAATGTTTTAAAAAAAGTATGAAATATATTTTTTATGGTCCTCTTTTCTTAAAACCTCAAATTAATGATATTTACATAAGCTGCCACACTTTAATTTCATTTTTGTTTCAGATCAATACATATATATGAACTATGTAAGCATTTAAAGAATGAAACTGAAAAATATATTTTTGAAGTATATTCTATTACTGTTGGAAACACAAAATTAAAATTTATATACACATTAAACAAAATCAGATTTAAATGTTTGCATACATTTTACAGAATTATTTCCAGGAATTAGATTTCACACATAAACAGCAGTTGTAAATTACATAGCACTGAATGCTTTTAAACATCTAAATAAGATACTTCAAATCGTGAAAAACAATATAAATAAAAGATAGTTTTTTTTAACTAACTTTTTTATGGTAGAATCCAAATTATTGAATACATTTACTTAAGTGTGATATTCTTAACTGACACTATAATTTATATAGCCAACATTTTCGCTTTGTAAAGAAATTATTTCTATATTTACAAAATATAATTAATATTCTTATACAAAAGGGATTAAATTCAAATCTATTTTTCTACTAACATTAAAAACTGATTTTTTTTTACAGGAATTTTTTTATGTAAAAGAATTTTACTATGAAATTATCTATTTACAGACATATGAAAGTTAAATATTTTGATGTGTGGTTTTTTAACAGATAAAAATTACAATAATTCTTACAAAATAGTAAATTTTTAACCTGAAAAAAAATTATTGTTCTACATCACATATAAGTTTCTTATTCATTTTTGTCACAATAACTGACTCTAATAATTCTTAAAGGTAAAGAAAATATAGCCTTTTTAAATATAAAATACATTATTTTTTCTCCTTGTATGCTTTCATAATAAAGTAAGAATTTCAAAACAATGTTTAGTAAGTTCCAGAATATAGTTATATATTTTAATTTACTATGTCACAATATCAGGGACACTTAAATTCATATTCTTTAATACCCAAAGGAGAAATTTTAAAGATAAAAAATAGAGCAATAATTTTTAACACCTACATTAAATGTACAGAAACTGAAACATCAAAAAATTAATAATTTCTTTACTATAAATCTAGTTAGTTTTGAATTTTTATTTCAAAATTGTGGAAATCTGATTTGTAAATAAAATTACATTAAATTGCAATAGCCTTCCATTGTTCATATGAAGATGAATGGCTTCACACAAGTGTCTACCTAATTTCTAGACTCATTGCAAAATTCTAGATATTTGGAAAGGTATGTTTTTTGTGTCAATGCAGAAAACCAGAACTTAATTCTCTTACGGAGCAAAAAGGAAAGTATAACAAGTACACATAAATTTTTTAACATTAGATTCAGCACTTGTTGCTTCCTTTTGTTTTAACGCCTACAAAAATTACCTTTATATGTGAAAAAAGCGATCTGATCACAATATTAAAAAAATATTTGTTTGAAAAAGGACTTTACTTCCTTTAAACATAGTAAAATTCAGATTAACTCTTTTTTAAAGACATTTGGTAATTTTTTAAAATTATAATTTAAGTTTTGATTTTGCAAACATTACTTGATTATAGCGACACTTTTTCTCACTATTTTCCTCATTTAACATTGTTATGTCATTGGTTATAACATCAATAATACTGACAAGAAAGAACCTTCAACTAAAAGATTAAAAAATATAGTCATAACAGCTTTAAATGAAATGGTTAAAAAATTTATTTTGGAATGCCAACTATTTTAGTGACAAATTATCAATTTTGAATATTTTAGCAAATTCTTTAATTTGAAACATTTTGCTTCACTAGCTGCATAACTTCTGACTTCTTCAAGTAGATAAGAGTTGAGCTAATTTCCTTTCTGCATTTTAGGTAAAAAATACCAAGAGATAAGTTTTTAAATGTAAGTATTTTTCTGAAAAACTGTTTGAAAAGATGGCATAATTTTATTGATAAATAATCCTGCCCCCCCCCCCTTTTTTAAATCTAAAATCTATACTTTATAAGCAGATGTAACAATATGTATAAATTTATCACCATAGGATCTTTAAGAGACTTTTAAAAATACTAATTTTTTAGATTCATCAAAAGAACTCTTTTTTACTTGTTCAGCTCATCTTAAGTTCTTACTCCATACAATATATACATATAAATAAAAAAAATTAAAAAACTCATTAAATTATAAATACATTGCTTAATTCAGATCATCAATATTTATAAAAATCTATTTTCAATAGTTCTAAGCGAAATTAAATTGTTTCAAAATTCAAAAGCTGCTTGAATGAAGTAATATATTCAGTCTTCATGTTGATGTAATTTATATTTCATGGGTAAAAAAAGCAAAATCCAGTCACAGTTTTCTACACCTCCCCCCCCCCATGATGCCCATTCTTATTCTTTTTTAAATATATATATTCATTATTTCCAAAGCAATGCTAAAATTAGGTTTATAGGATTCAGTTAATTCCAAAACTGACATTTTAGTGATGAAAGAATGTAAAGTTTTCTACTTTTAACTCCACTAACAGCAGCAGATATGCTTTTGGAATCTCACCAATTCAAGAGAAAAGTCAAATTTTCAGATTTCCACAGATAATGACATAATTAGTCGAATCACACTAGTATCCAAATACTAAAGAGGGTGATAAACCTTAGATACAGATGGTTGGTTGGGTTTTATGGCGCAAGGTCCAAAAAGAACAAGCTGCACCAAAAAGATACAGATGAGTTAGATTTTTGATAAAACAAACATCAAATGATCCTTTAAATGAATTATTTTTACATGACTGAATGAAGGGAATTTGTACACTTACTTAAAAATTTGTTTTAGAATTTTTTAATTAAAATCTCAGCTTTGAAAAATTTACAAAAGTGGCATTCCTATAAGAAAGTTTTTTCCACTTTCTATATTATAAAATGCAAATTAAAAACTATAAACATTATTTGAAATTATTTTTCTTATGACAACATACAAGAATTTTCATTAGAAAGAGATATTAATCTTTGCATTATATATAAAACAGATTTTTTACATTTATTTTGATGAAAAAATTATCATTTTATGATATTCAATTTTTTGCCTATAGATTGAAAAATTTAGAGCTTCTACTATAAACAATTTTATAAGGCATAAAAAAAAAAAACAATAGGCACAGTTCACTTTAAAATAATACATTTCCTTAAAAGGAAAACAAATATTCTTTTACAATAAACTGTATTTAATAATAAAGCTAAGACTAGCATCTAAATAATCTGTTAAGATTATTTACAGAATTTCATCACATTGAACAACAGCAAGGAATGTGTATGACAATAATTCATGCGACAAAAATGTAGAAAAATATCTTTCAAAAATAATCTCAAATCTTGATAGAGTACACATACAAACATTTCAGTGCATGAACTAAAATATTCTTTCTCAGTCCAATTTAATACTTCTGTGAAGAAAGACGAGATATTGAAGAATATACACTCCTTATATAAAAATTCATATCCTTAAAAAATTTATATGATGAAATTTTCATCACTGTCATATATTATAAAAATAATTTATTTACAAACTTTGCATACATGAATTTAATATTATACAAAATTTATTAATAATTTCTAATGTTTTAAAATAATTTTTAGTGACTAGTAATTTGTATAAACATAATTTCATCTTATAATAAACAATATTTTGATAAATTCTACATATCACCTAAAACTAGTCAGAAAAATTTAAATCATTGCTCATATTTAAGCACATTTCTATCACACATAAGTAGGAGTAAAATAAAATTCACCCTAAAAATACTTTTAAATTAAATCAAATATTAGAAATAAATATCTTATAAGTTTATAAAATAAAAATTATTCACTAACAACAAAGATATAAATTTTTAATGGGGAAATCATACACTTCTTTCATGCATTTTGTGCAGTTCATTCCTCAAATTCTTTTAAGTATATTAATTAACAATTTACTCAATACATAACTTTCCCTTACAACTACTTAGATCATGATGCAAAAAAAGTTTAAACGTTTTTCACTAGTATGTTTAAAACTAACCATTTATGGCATTAATTCCATATATTTTTCTAAATGATGAATTATAGAGCGCAAGTACTAATAAATTGAACTAATAAAAATTTGGGTTCATAACTATATATATCAAAGCCTCTTTTATCAGATAAAGATGTTAAATTATGATTAAATAGAATGCCTGTATAATGGTCTATTTTTCTCAATGGGAAAATACTTTAAGAATGTTATATCAATGTGAGATTAAGTTTTACAAAGTACAATATTTTTTAATGATGAAAATTTATCAATGTTTTTAAACTTATTAGTGGAATTCACAATAATTTTGAATTCAATAAATTTAATCAAATTTTGAATGTAGACCAAGTCATTTCTGGAATGGAAGAGTGGTACACATTCTAGAGATGTTTAAATCTATAACCCTCTCTTTACTTTTCATTTTTATCTTAGTAAAACATATTTTTCAATAAAATCAACTCTAGCAATCAAAGCTTTCATATGAAGTCACTATTGTTAAAAAAAAAAAAAAAAAAAAAAAAAAAAAAAAAAAAAAAAAAAAAAAATTTAACATTCTATTTTACACTACTGCAGTTTTTACAAATATTTCTTTTAAAATAAACTGCTTTAATGATGACATGTACAATTTTCTTTGTAACTCCGTTAACAAATACCCTAATTTATATTTTCAAATATTCATTATTTATTACAGAAATTAACAATTTGGATTATTGTGAAACTGCAGAAATACTTAAAACTTTAGAAATTACTCCAATTTATATTCTTGTAGAAAAATGCATGAATGGATATTTTATTCAGTCATTTAAATTACGAAATTTCGCAGAAGTGAAAATTGTATATGCAATAATTTATCCTATAAAGCATAAAATAAATTATAAAATGCATTAAAAAATATTTTTGATATTTTAATTTATGTAAAAAGGTTTAGATGTACTACATATAAAATTGAATTTATCATGAAAAGTGAAAACAAAGTAAAACAAATCATGGCAAATAATTTCAAAGAAATTTACAAACCCATTTATGTTACAAAATTCTATTTTGAAATTTAAAATAATATATATATAATTGATAAAAATAAAACAATTTTAAGCCAGTTTTTAAAATACTCTTATGAACACATATTCCAAAATAAAATTTAAAATCAGAACCTTCTTATATTTTGTGAAATATAGTTGATAGAAAATGTACAAGACATAAGTTTATTTAACTTGATTAAACATTACTAAAAAAATTTTTTCTGAGGCCACAATATCAGAATATCTTCAAATTAAATAATTAAATGGTAAGAATTTAAAATAATGACAGTTGTATTATGAATTCCAAAGCATTAAATATAAAAATCATAGGTCATTTATAATTAGGGAAGAAAAAATAATCTAACAATTCACAGTGCAGATTTTTTTAGTATGTATAATATATCATTAAAACATACTAAACACAATATAAACATTAAGTTTTTAGTAAAAAGTAAATTCATCATAAGTTATGACTAAAAAATCTAATTATAAAAAAGCAGATGTGTTTATGTTAAATTTGTTTTCTTTTACAAAACATTGATTTTGTT
>JAPDSC010038863.1:0-17055 GCA_026290005.1 Latrodectus geometricus
TGGTCCGGCTTTTATTAATCCGAAAGGACTTTTTTGTCTCTCCTGGTGGCCAACGCCTAAAACTGAACTTCTCCAAATGCCAGGTAGGTTTCTTTATATGGAGAAAGCTACCACAAAGTAACAATGATTCCGTGCTCAAACAAAAGACATTTAGCGGTGTTTTAAACAAAAGATTCCGTAACGGTCTCCATGGTAACTCGTTGACAAGTTGCCAATTAGAGCAGGCCTAGTGGCACAACTAGGCGATATCTGGCGTGCATTTACGCCTGGCTTTGTAGAGAGATTCGTTTCGAACCACGCCTTCTATTGTCGGGGTCGAGGTTAAGCCTATTAAATGGCAGATTTTTTTTTTCATTTGTGTTTGTTTATTTTTTAGGATTTATTGTGTGTTCTTGTTTGACACCCACATGAGTGTAGAGTGGCATTTTTTTTTAATAACAATAATCTTCCGGACATTTGTGTAATTGCTTTCTTTCAAAGTGATATTTTGACTTCTTTAAAGGCTTTTTTTTCCGAAGTAGTTCCATAAAAAGACTTTAGTTAAAAAAGATACAGTACACAATTTTTTATAAATAGTGTATTATATGTCCATATTTTAAAAATGCAAGTTACTGACGCATTGTTCCGTTTCCATTTCCATTGAAAATTGTCATTAAAACTGAATTTTTTTTTTATTATTTTATTATTATTTTATAGGAGAAGAAAACTGTTAATAATTTCTTCCTTTATTGCTACAAATGAATAAAAATTTCTTTTTTAACATAGATTTCTACTTTTTAATTAGAAATTTAAAATACGCTTACATTTTATAAGTAAAAAAAAGGAAGCATCAGCTTAAATATAATATAAAATATGAGAGCAATCACTTAACTGCAATATTTGGCTCTAACTCGCTATATTTGGCATCATATTTTTATTCACAGAAAAGATCCAAGGGATAGTATCTAAATATTAAAAAAAATCCATGTTTCGATTTTTTTTTTTTTTTTTTTTTTTTTTTTGTAAATTCTTAACAGTATTAAGAATTTAAAACAAATTTTTATTTCTAATGGAAAATTATATTGTAAAGTGCTATTTAAATTATGGTTAAATGCACTAAAAATATAGTATAATCGAAAACTAAAAAACGTGAATGTTTATCAATCCCATAATTAGAAATCTTCTCATTACACATTTTAATTTCAGCATAAAAAAAATGTTTAGAAAAAAAGTTGCATTAAATTTAATGCGTATTTTAAGAGTTAAGCTATTAAAATTCGTTTTTTTTTTAACATTTTAAAAAATAGTGAAATTTAGCTTGCGAATTTCCCAATGTTTATTTTATATTTTTACTTTTTCATAAGGATTACGTTTTTGAATTGGTTGATAAAAAAGTATGACCTGGTTTTAGAAAATTATAACATACTAGTTAAATGTGATAGATAATTTTGTTGTTTTATCTTTTATCGCTCTCAAAACATTTATTTTGATTAAGTTTCTCAATTATGCAGAAAATAATATTATTTCTTAATTATCTATCTTTAATAAAAAAAATGTGCTGGGACAAAAAATATGAAGAGATAACTATTGCATCATTTCAATTTTAGCTTCGTTTTTATTTATTTTACGTGTGGAATATATATATTTGATCATCCTTTTGAGTGAAATACATAGACTTCTGACTCATTTACATTGGAACATGTTCAGCAGTTGCAAAGGCGAAAACCTGGAAAACATTTTCAGCAGCCATTTCTATTGACGTGTATGCAAAAAAAGAAAAAAAAACGAAGCACAATATATTATTTTTTTTCTGTTGTGCAAAGTAAAGGCTGAAATTGGGGACTCACCGTGGTAGGATTACGATCTTCAGAAGGAAAGGTTCTCAGGTTCGATCTGAGGGCACTGTTGATTAATGGGAGATGTATGTCGCGTTTCTGCTTTCTGTACGTACATCTGTACATATGGTTTTGAGATTTACGGGTTTCCACATCTTTGCGACACGTGAATATGCCCACTGTCTATGAAACGAATTACTGGATGGCACTTTATGTGGTGCACAAAAATACTTTACAACAGTTTTAGACAAATATTCGGAACAACTTTGATATACCCCCCAAAAAATTACGAGCCAAATCTGGCACTCCCTACGGACTTTTTAGGGTTTCTGTTTCTTATTTTGGTGTTGCCAATTTAGGTTTTCTCAGCTTTTATATTTTTGCTGTTGCCAAATTTAGTTTTTTCTTGTATTTTGTACCATTTTTTGAGGGTTTTTTTTTTTTTTTTTTTTTTTTTTTTTTTTTTTTTTTTTTTTTTGTTTTTTTTTTTTTTTTTTTTTTTTTTTTTTTTTTTTTTTTTTTTTTTTAAAGTTTTTTATATTTGTATTTAGCGAGAATCCATCTTGGCGAGAAAAAAAAGTCGCCGAATTTCCGATTTGGGGGTATATCAAAGTAGTTCCCCTTATTCTATTCACTATATAATGTTGTTGCATCAATATACTTCCTGAATATTTGGGTTCTAGCAGTTAGGTGGAAGCAGACAGGTGTCAGTCTTCTTCATTTAGAAACAGGTACGGAGATAGACTTCCTAATACTTGACCTGCTGCCCATAGAAAAATCATTTCACTTGGATGATATTGCAACCACGACCTATTTAACGAGCCCCAGTCCATTTAGTGAACCTGGTAGATATTGGGATATATAGGGATTCAAACTCGCTACCTTCCGATAATGAAAAAGATGCCTGAACCAACCAGAGGACCATGACCCTATCATTGAGCAAAGGCCGGAATTGAACCAGAGACCGTCTACTCTAATAAACGCATTTCAATCTCTAGGCCACATCCCGTTCTAGTCGTGTTTTCTAGACTTGTTTCGTCGTGTTCTACTACTAGATAACAGCTTTTCCAAAAAAAAAAAAAATACCATATCAATTTTGTGAAATATCTTTGTTAGTGTGTTTCGGGTTGAGAACATATGTGTTATTCTAATTTCCATAAATATTTCTATGAAGCTATGAAAACGGAAAAACATAATATCTATGAATTTTTGACATTTATAATTCTTAAAATGTCTATCTGTTTGTATTCACATCCAGTGGACTTTTTTTATCTAATGAAATATCTCAAGACCAACTCTTAACTTTGGAACAATCCATTGAAAAAAAATCAAAACGACACGAGTGAATTCTTTTTCACAAAGAACAAAATTCGCAATACAAAAGCTCAATAAATTTTATTCCGTTTATCTAAAAACTTATTGGTCTGTCTGGTCTTTTGAACTAGACAAATCAATAAACTTGTCTGTACTAGTTTTATTTAATAAATGTGTCGCGGTGTATGTGTTACTCTTTATAAATCTAAAAAAAATTAGCCATTATAATGAAGACAAAATATTGAAAGATAAAAATCCCAATTTTAATATCTTTACAGACCTTCTGGAGCTGATGGCATTTAATCCGGATTTTTAAGTATGCAAGGGAGGTCCGGTCCTAGAAATCCAATGTTAAGGAGATAACTGTCTTTTACATTTGTTTTTAAAGTACATGGCTTATTTTATTAAAGAAAATGAAAACATGCTATTATTTTTCGTAGTAAATAATCATGACCCCATTCCCTTTCTGTCAACTGTATAAGTAGTTTCCGTAACGCTCGAATCGATTTGTGACTTCTTTAATAGTTTAACAAAAATAATTTCATTTTTCTCAAAAATATAGTTTTTTATATAAGAATGTACATTTTTAATATTTAGCAACTTTAGTTTTAGATGTATGTTATGTAACATATATTAGGTTGGGGAAAAAGAAATCCATTATTTTTTCGGTAGACGTCTGTAGTGATCGATATCTCGTGAGGTATCTATCAAACCATTTCAAATTTATGCTCATTGGAAAGGTGACATTTGACACTAAAATATTCTCTTGCGGTTTTTTGTTTGATTCATTCAGTTATGAGTACAAGGTTTTAAAAATGGAAGACAACGAACAGAAAATTTGATACATTTTAGTTTTTCTTTTATAATGGCGAAAAGGCTAACCAGGTGGCTAAAATTGTGAAAGGTGTTTATCGTCCTATATAAGACTGTAACAACCAGTTACGCACAATTTTTGTTTCGTCGATTCCGTTTGGGTATTTGGATGCTAAAAATGCACCTCGCATGGATACAACATCGTCGAGAATGTCTATAAAATATCAAAAATGATCAAACTTGTCAGCATGTCAGCAGTCGCAGCTTCGTGCAAGACCTAAAAATCTACATGAAAACTGTTTTAAACCTTTTTACAAAGCGAATCTGAAAGAAGTTACAAAAAGTTCACGTAAAAAGAATGGCTTTCTTTTTCCCCAAACTAATATTTAATATATAAGAATAGATTGTATTCTTTCTGATTGAAATACAGCCGAGCTGGTAGCTGAATGGTGAGCGTTCTTGTCTTCGGTTCAACAGTTCGTGGGTTCGAATCCCCTCTTGGGTTTGAATGTTTGGAATCCACTATAAATCGTAGGTTCCGGTCTAATCAGCCCTTGTGTGCAAAAAATGACCGTTGAGGGACAAACAAATCAAACTTGAATCAAATACAAAATTAAGAAGGAAAAAGAGCGACAGCCTGTTCTAAAAGCAGGAAAGAGCTCTACAGACAGAAGAGATTTGGGTTCAATTCAAGCAATTTGTGAGATAGATCATGGGCTCTTGCTTTCTGCTCACCTGTTTGTGAAGGGAGAGTTTTTTGACAGGATGTGGAAAATGTAAGGCTTCTTTTAAGAATCGAATTAGTATTTATATTCCTTGATGAATTTTCATTTTTAGTAGGTCGTGTTTCCAACTGTTGCGAAAGAAAGAAAAAGTTTGGAAATCTCCCAAGCACTCACATAACAAGTACGCAAGTAGAAAACAGACGAATAATATTCATTTCTAGTTGCTCAACAGACGCAAGGATCGAACTTCGAACTTAACGCTGCAAAGATCTTTTTCCTGAGCAAGGATCAGTACTATGACTCCACATAGTACACGGCCTAATTGCTTAAGCTGTTGATAAAAATTTTGAAATTTATCCCACCTTTCTGGAGGAATTTGTCTAGTGGACCATATTCAAGACTCGAATGTGGCAAAATCTTGAAATCCTCCAAGCACCCACCTCAACAGCTGTACATCCCGAAAACAGAAGTACAACATTCATCTTCCGATATTCAACAGCTGCTGATATCGAACCCAGGACCTTTCACTTAAAAAGCTGTCTGACCACTAGGATGCAATGATAACATGATGCAATTATTTTTATATCGCGCTGTTAGTCAACAGCGCGATATAACAACGATAAACCTTTTGTCTTAAAAGTGTTGTAAAACATTCCAGTGTCCAACGAATATTTGCTTTCTGGGAGAAGTTTTCATAACGGTTCATATTCAAGCGTTGCAAAGGAGGAAACCCGAAAAACTCCCAAGTGAGCACACGGCAGACATTCATGCAGAGAGAATAAGAGCAGCATATATCTTCCGTTGTTTAATAATCTGACCTTTCACTGTGAAGAGTAGTGTTCTATCACTAAGTTAAGGCGAGCCTTTGTGGTGCAATCACTTAAAGCTACTTATATTTATATCAGTATTATAAATTTTTTCCCGGCATACAATAATGTTTGAAAACATCCTTTGATGTTCTTTTCTCATTTAGCCTAATATTACACTTGAAAACCGATAACCAATCTGGCAACTGAATGGCTAATAATACTGCTTTCATTTGAATAGCTCCTGGGTTCAATTCCCACCTTAAGACGTTGAGATTTATAATTATTTCAGTTGCATTGTAGGACCTGATCGAGATAGAAATTCTAATGCAAAAAGCGATTGAAGCGCGACTAATCATCAGTTGAAACAAACGAAGAATAAAATAGAACCACATATATAGCTTCATAATTTGGTATTAAAATTGTCAAAGTTTTAAATGCTTATAAATATGGTCAAATGCTTTACAACTTTTTAGAAAATATCCTGACAATCACAGTACAATTAAAGATAAAAACAATCTCGAATGGCGAACTTGAGAATAGCGGATATTTCAGTATAAGTTATTTGAGTGCAATGGAGAGGTTTGGATCCAGGACATGGGTCTTCTCTAGTTTCAATCTCTAAGATGAAAGACCTAGATGGTGCTGCCATATATGAGCCAAAGTCGTATTTCTACCCTCATATAGGGGTGCTCTGTTCAAACTCGGAAGACACTCTTTCTGACTTCATTTGACTAGTCCCTGACGGGCGGGCTTGTCTTTGCCAAATATCATTATTAACAATACGAAGCGCAATAGTGTATTAATTTATTTTTATAAAATACAACCAAAATAAATGGGGTGCCATATAAAAATTTAGAATTTGTCATTTTTTACTCAGAAATATGTTTAATAAACTCAGTAACTATCCAAATATTATTTTAAAGTTATTGGCAAAAGGAATTAAAACAGTTACGATTATTAATTTATTAAATAACCAGTAACCATATTTCAAACTATATAAATTACGAGCTTCATTACGCAAATACTCAATTTGGATTTCAATTATTGAAAAAAAAATGAATCTGAAATTTATTAATAAATATGAGGTAAATGGAAAGTTGTGTTTTAACGTGAGTAAAATATAACACCGTTGAATGAAACATAAATTTCGTACTCTCTCATTTGCTCAGCCCAAATCTCGCTGAATTGACATTTTTAGTGATAGTATATGGAATACAAATTAAAAAAAAATAATAGTTAATAACTTATTTCATATTAGAAGCATAAGCATTTTGATATCCTTTAATTTTTTTTCCAAAAAAAGTTTAAAAACGATAGAAAAATTTGCAGTTATAGACATTTTGTTTGGGGACATTAGCAGCGTTTTGCGATATGTACACTTTAAAGTGGCAATATGGGATAAAATCCCAAATTTTAATAAAAAAAATATAAAAATGTTATGAAACAAAACAGTCTGTCAGTTAATTATTAATTCTTAACTTATAATAATTATTATTAATTTTATGTTAAAAATTAAATAAATATTCTAGCTTTATTTATTTATTTTTTTTTTAAATTTATCTTTAGTGATTTGGAACCGAAAGTTGAAGATCCCAATCTAGTTAGTCCACAGATACAGAATTGATGTTAAAAGATAAATTAACAAAGGAAAGGAACCAGATGTGTATTGAACCTATAAACCTTATATTAGAGCCCTAAATTTTCAGCCACTAAGTGATTTAATAGACCACATTAGGACGAAAATACTGTTTAAGATAGAATTTCAGTTTAAATACAAAATTAAATAAAAAGGCAATATACATATTGGCAATGACTATATAAATTTTTAAATTTTATATTTTTAGATATATTACATACATACGCACATCAATTGACTCTATTATATATTTAAGACATGTATTATAACTACACATTTCGAAATAAGATTTGCAAAACAAGTTACTTTTGTCCGTTGGCTTTCTTAACATTGTAACTGATGCCAATTCTAATTTGAAAAATATAAAGAATATTATTTCAAGACTGGTAAAAATAACGCCGCCATATATTTTTTCTGCGAATTAAATTTAGAATACAAGAATTGGAGGAAATTTTTACTTGACTGATTTTAAAAGTACCGATAAACCGTCCTCTTTAATAATTCCTATTCATCGAAGAATTTCGGTAATTTGCATTTAGAGCATAAACAATGGTGGGTAATTTGGAGATCTGGCGAGATCGTGAAGTTCTCGCTTCGCTTCATAAAACTGTTTCAAACTCAACGGACGTGAAACACTTTGCGTGGTTTTCTGACGCACATCGGGACATTTCGCAAGATGTAGCTTACAGAATGAAACTTTAATTAAGTAGCACCTTCAGTTAAAGCAAAGTATCAAAATTGTTCTTTTCTTTAGCCGCCATTTTGAAAAATCTATTCTTCAGTGTTTGAAGTGCGAAATTAGAACAGTAATATAATAAATACAGAGTATTTTTATAACTAAAATTTTTTTATGGAACAAGAAATAAAACATTTAATAATAAAAAAACGGGAAAAAAGATTTACTTTAATAGCATCTTTAGTTAAAGTAAAATATCAAAATCGTTCTTTTCTTTATCCGCCATTTTGAAAAATCTATTCGTCAGTGTTTGAAGTGCGAAATTAGAACAGTAATATAATAAATGCAGAGTACTTTTATAACTATACTCTTCATGGAACAAGAAATAAAACATTTAATAATAAAAAGGCAGATAAAAGAGATTTACTTTAATAGCATCTTTAATTAAAAATATCAAAACCGTTCTGTTTTCCTTTTTAGCCATTTTGAAAAGTTGTATACGCTAGTGGAAAAATTACAGTTTCAAATATTAGTTTGGGGAAAAAGAAATCCATTTTTTTTCCGTGAACTTTATGTAACTTCTTTTGGATTCACTTTATAAAAAGGTTTAAACCAGCTTTCATGTAGATTTTTAGGTCTTGCGCGTTACGACTGCTGACATGCGGTCAACTTCGACCATTTTTGATATTTTACAGACATTTTCGACGATGCTGTATCCACATGCGAGGTGCATCTCTAACATCAAAAATACCCGAACGGATTCGACGAAACAAAAATTGTACGCAACTGGTTGTTACAGTCTTATATAGGACGATAAACACCTTTCACAATTTTAGCCACCCGGCTATCTTTTTCGCTGTTACAAGAGGAAAACGAAAATGTATTGAATGTTCTGTTTGTTGTCTTCCATTTTTAAAACCTTGTACTCGTCACTGAATGAATCAAACAAAAACTTTTTAGTGTCAAATGTCACTCTTCCAACGAGCATAAATCTGAAATTGTTTGACATATATCTGATGAGATATCGATAACTACAGACGTCTACCAAAAAAATAATGGATTACTTTTTCCCCAAACTAATATTTAAATCGAGAAATCGGAATATTAACGCAAAAAATATTTTTATAGCAAAAAATTTGTTAAAAATACAAGTTTTATTAAAAATTGGGAAAAATAAACTTATTTAAATAGTACCTTCAATTAAAAATAAAAATAAAAATCCTTTTTTTTTTTTTTTTCTCTCGTCAGTCATTTTTGAAAATTTCACTCACCTGTGGAAGAAATGAAATGTTAAAACTGACAAAACGGAAGACTAACACTATAAATACAGAAGAGTGTTATATTAAAAATCAATTATTATTTATAATTTAAAATTGTTATTACAAATGGAAATTTAATAATAAAAATTAGGTGAAATAAAAAAACTTTAAGCAATTACTACCTCCAGCTAAAGGAAAGTATCAAAATTGTTTGAAATATTAATATAAATCATTTAGAATACTTTTATAACAAAAAATTAAAGTAAAAAAACTTAATCAGGTATCTGCTTAAATTAAAGAAAAATATCGAAATCATTCTCTTTTTCTTTATCAGCCATTTTGAAAATTCTATTTGCTTACGGAAGAAAATTTGTTTCAAATGTTTAAACTGTAGAGAATTTGATTGTTAACATAATAAATATATAAGAGTGTTATAAGGAAAAATTGGAATAAATAATAAATGGAAAATTAATAATTAAAAAACTGATTAAAATAAGGAATTTAAATAAAGATGCTCTTTCATAAAAGGCCGTTTTTTTAACTGTCCCAGTTTGAAAAATTTACAATCGAACATTGTTCAAGTATTTAAAGGGAAAAATTTTAATACTAGAGTAACAAATACAGTTATAATGGAAAAATGGATAAATATAAAATGGAAAGTTACATTGTAAAATATTAGATAAAATAAGGAATAATGTTTGCTTTACACAAAAAAATGTATATTTTAAGTTCTTATTTATCTAAGTAAGAATGATTGAAAGTTATTCTGATTTATTTCTCCACTATTAATACATAACTCAAAATTATAAATTTATTAATATTATACATACAATAGACATAATTTAAAGCTTATGTGTTTTAACAGTTTATCAATTTAAAACAAAGTAGTGACCAGTGATGATTGATTGTTTTGGTTTGTTTTTCTAAGTTTATTATTTTTTTTTCATGTAAGAGCTTATTAACCATAAAATGGTTGTTTCTTTCGTTACAGTTGAGATCATGTGTACGCCCCTTTATTTCACTTATAATTGGTCTGTGAGTTAAATAAATAATCGTTTTCACTGATAATGCTTATTATACAATTTTGTCCACCCATCAAAAACAAGTCAATTTGTCAGTGGGATGAGCTCTTCAGTGAGCAGTAGCAAAGAAAATTTTGGTCAATATTTTAGTGGGATTGGTTATTTTATATATTATTGGAGATTTGTCTCTTGATACCACATTAAAAAATAAATAATTATTAATCATGAAGTAAAGATAAATTTATTTCATGTAGCATGTAAAGCACATTGAATATTAATATTTGATAGTTTATGTAAGCAATAAATAAGTCATAACATCCTCTTTATGGTTAGTTTAAATCGGCAAGTACAAATGGATTTAAATGTTTTTTCACCATTTTGAACAGGAAAATTGAATAAGCTGAAAATAGGTGAAATATCTCACATTTTTAGATCATTACGGAGTTATTTTCATAAAAGGTAGGTGAAGTTTTTATCGTGTAACATATAGCCTAACTCCTGAATTGCAATCCACAAGCTATCATCCACGAATTCCTTCTATAGTCAAAATTCATTATAACGAACTCACGTTATTAAGACACTTTCATTATAAAGCCACCAGCGATATAATCCCCAACTCTTTTCCTATACTCTTTATATTTAGCAATCAACAAAACGGCCGTCCAGTATCTTTTAATCCCAATACAACGTTTGAATTCAGAAAACAATCTTCCAGGTATTTTTACAAAAAAGAATTTGTTTTGAATTGTGCAGTTGAAAGTGAATTTTATTACCATATTTCCAAGACTTGTAGACATAAAATACTCAGTTTCTGTTCAACTTTGACGGTTGACAGTGGGGGGGGGAGTAAAATTGCCAACAATGCCATTCTAGTGAATAAGAAATCTTGATGTCCATCCAGAAGTCAGGGTCAAAATTTCTCTTCTGGTGATGGCAACGTGGGTAGAAATGTAATATTCTTTACATTCGAAAATTTAAAAGTTCATGATTATACGTTTAGGATAATTCATTGTCTCACGTGTACGCTATGGTAACTTGCAGAGGTGAGGGGCTGTCTGCCTCCATTTGTCTTTTGATGAAATAAAGATTGAAGTGAACATCTCGATTTGTTTTTTTCTGGGTGCACATCAAACTTGCATATAAAAATACTCTTCGTTACTGATCAAAATGGCAACTTCAAACAAACGAGTGCGATATTGCTAGAAACCAAAATAAATGTCTTGAAAGAGGTAGAAAAACGTTATAGAAAAAATAAAAGTGCATGGTTGTTTGAGATCCCTAAAAAACATTTGCATAACTCAATTTAGAAAAAAAAATTGGGTATTATAAATTACATAGAAATCGATCTCAAAATGGAAAATATCAGAAGCTTGCAGGTGAGTTAAACGAATAGCTATGAATAAATTGATTGATAAATTTCCATCTATTGGAATATTTTTAGTTTTGCTCAAGAAAGTGACATTTACAAAAAAAAAATCTGCATTCAAATCGCCAGATAGATGGATGTAAATGTAGTTGCAAGAAAAAAAACTGTCTTTCTTTCCGAAAATTTTGCGAGAAGTGATGCTGTCAACAAAGAAACAGTAAAGAAAAAGAAAGAAAAACTAAAATATATGAGAAACAATGCTCCAGACGATATTTTTAATAAGATGAGAGTGGATAATTTCACAGGATGAAACCTGACATCTTTCTAATAACGAAAGTAAAACGAAGGAAAGTTCTGAAAAGGGAACTGTAAGTGGAGGGACACCACCCAAACAAACTTCTGTGTGCAAATATGCCTGGCACTGAAAAGCGTCCATTCTTAGCAATTGGCGAATTGAAAAAGTTGAAGTGTTTTAAAGGTCTCAAACCTTTACCAGTTACCTATAAAAAGAATTCTAAATCGTGAAGGAGATCTTGTGTTTTTGAGGAATGGTTATGTTACTTGGATATAAGCAAATAACAAATTCAGAAGCACTGTCTTCCCAAACATCCCCAAATAAAAAAAGTTTCAAATCTATCTCCATGATACATTTTTCACACAACCTTATTTCAATAATTCAGTCTCTAAATCAGACTTTCGCAATTTTTCTTTTCTTCTTATTATTTTTATTTATTTATTTTTATTTTTTATTGTTACGGCACACTTTTAACGATTTCAAAATTTGGTGGCATACAAAGAAAAAGATAAATTTGAAATTTTTCTTTTTCTTTGTCTTTACTTGCCTATAATGCACTGTGTAAAATAGTTTAAGATAATAATTTTTAATATAAAATATTATAATATGTACTACAAAAAACAGTACGTTTATGAAGGGATTCACTGTAATGTGTCGTTACTTATGTAACTTGGCGACTGAAGTCAGAAAGAGCGTCTTTCGTTTTTGAATAGAGAACTCTCATACGAAGGTGGAAGTACGATGTTTGGCTCCTAGATGGCAGCACCATATGAGTCTTCCAATTAAGAGATTAAAGCCAGAGAAGACAATGTACTTCTATAAGGATACTTTTAATGAGAAATTTCAGCTTGATGTTTATTGATAGTGTCAATTATATTGGATAGTAAAAAATGCAATGCTACTCTTATATCGTCTTCTACATTGAACAGTCTCGATTTTTTTTCATTTTTATGTTGGTGAACACTCAAAATTCAAATTCACACAAATAGGTGGTAGAAAATTGTTATCATAGATACTGGAAACTATTGAAATATTTTCAATTTTTTCATTTCAATTTTTTTGAGGGTTAAATATTTCATTTTATGAAATTATCATCAAATATTTCATTTTTATCTTCGATAACCGTTATGGTTATCAAAGATAAAAACAGTTTTTTAACTGCAAAAAATATGGTACTTAAGTGTAAAAACAAGTTTTCTTTTACAATGTACTTTTCTTTTAAACAAGCTTGATTCATAATAAAAAAAATTATAATTTCTACACATTTCTGAAATTTGGCGGCACACTTTAAGTGCTTCAGACGTAGTTAAGGATTTCTTTTGTAAAGATGGATTGGATGATAGTTAAGCTAACCAATTAGATATTTTTAGGGCTTTGTACTTCTCGAAAACAGCATTGAATGACGGTACAGAAAATGGCACCAGGAATTGCTTCCGCCATATTGGTTTTATACAGCAACCAGAAGTGGAATCTACAGCTGAAATGATTGATGAAATAATGGAAGATGAAAATTAAAAAATGTTCAGAAAAATTTCGAAAAAATGAAGTTCGGTGAAAATTTAAGTTTTGATAAATATGCTATAATTGATGATAGCCTATAAAGCATCGAAAATCTGGAAGAAAACAACCAATTTACTATTTTTTCACAAGTAGAAATTGCATCAACATCTGTTGAAGAAAACGAAGATGTGTCGAAACTTCCTAGCATAAAAACTATTTCAAATGCAGTTGAAGTTTTAAAATGTTTATTGAAAGATAAGAAAGTACAGAACATTACTTGTTGTTGTTGTCGTGTGCCAGCCAGGCTGGCAATATGGGGTGCGCTGCTCCACTTTTCCAACTGAACCCTATTTGGTGTGGAGTCCGACTTCCTCAGTACACACATGCCATAGGTACCCGTTAATAGGGTTAGGCAACCATTCACACACACACAAAAAAAGGAAAAAGACAAGAAAGAGAGAGAGAGAAAGTACATCCATGCCCGAGCCAGGATTCGAACCCAGGTCCCACCCATCTGTAGTCAGGAACGCTAACACACTAGACAGGCTGGGCGGAAGAACATTACTTACAGTCTTTAAATGAAATTGAAAATTATGTTTTCAAAAATCAGTTACGCAAAACAGATAAACAATTATTCCGGATTTTTTCTTTGGAAAATAGATATTTTGTAAATACCCATTTTCTTTTATGTTTTACGAAAAAAATAGGCAAACTTTTATCCTTGACTAAAAAAACATATTTTAAGAATTCAATTGAAATCTCTTTGAAAATAGTTTTTTTTTTTTTTTTTTTTTTTTGAACTTGCTAGACTTATGTGAACAGTTTTCAATTCTATCCAATGTAGCGCCCTCTCGTAATAAATATGTGTTGCGAAGGAGGAAACCTTGAAAAATTCTGAAAACCCATTACGGCGGATGAAAGGCAGAAATTTTACAATCATCACAGTAACGGTTGTAATGAACCCAGGTCTTTTAAATTTTAAAATCATAATTCTTCATCTTGGCTACGATAAGAATATTAACGTCAAATTTGAAAAAAATAACGAATAATAATAAAAATAATCAAAAAAGTGTAATTAAATTATTTATAAAGATCACCACCAGCGATTGACAAAATCATCATAATTGGCCAGTTAGATCAGTGGTGACTTCCTCTGAAATTTTTTTTTTTTTTCTATTACGACCGCTAAAAAATCTTTACCTCCGCAATCTTATCTATAAATACGTTTTTTTTAATAAATAGGATTTTATATATATTTCTCGTCTTTAAATCGGTGTAAATAGCTTCAAGTTTTGTTATTTCTTATAGGAAAAAACACGCGGATTATAACTGTAGAAGTGAAGGAAATTTATAAATCGTGTGGATAAAAACGTGGTGAAAAAGCAACAATATAAAAAATAATATTGTCTCAAGTGACAATTCCATCGTAAAATAATTCTCTTTCGCGGCTAAAACCTGTCATCTTCAGAGAAAAAGAGGAAGCTTTGTTATTATAAGCATTTGGATCACATTTAATTCGATAGAATAATAGAGCACTGATGACAAATATGCTGAGCTTACAATATTAATTCCATTACAATTAAATCTATATAGCAGGAAAAAAAATTCATTATTGAATAAATACGGTAAATACAAAAAATATTATCCCATTTGTATTAAGTACTTTTCAAATTTTGAATATTAAATTCAGTGAGAAATAGTATTATCATAATATATATTTTCCTTTTAAAACTGATATATTAAGCGTTCAGAATTCTAGTCAAAGAAAATGTTACACATGTTTCTTCTCATAAATTTGCTGTATTATTTATGATTGCTAATTGAGTTATTGATAAAAAATGATATTAGTAAAAATAAATACATACTTATGAAAAACATTTATTTATCATGTAATTATATGTGTTTTCTGGTCTTCATGAATTTAATTACAATTTCACTAGTTATTTTCCGTCTCTAGCCAATATATGTATATTTTCCGTAATCAGTTTAATCGCTAAATTTGGCAATACTTTTTATCTGATGGTGAGATTTTCATTTTGTTGTGGTTGTGTATATTTTTATTGAAAACATATAGTCCTTTCGGCCATTTTGTTAGTAGAGATAATTTGATAATTTTTATTTGGTAAAAAAGACCTTTTATTTTTATGAATCACCGATGCCGGCAAAGAAAATTTTTGATATATATATATATATATATATATGTAAAAAGAAATCAATTTTTTTATCGTAAATTTTATGTAACTTTTTTTGGATTCACTTTGTAAAAAGGTTTAAAACAGCTTTCATGTAGATTTTTAGGTCTTGCGCGTTACGAATGCTGACATGCGGTTAACTTCGATCATTTTTGATATTTTATAGACAGTTTCGACGATGCTGTATCCATATGCGAGGTGCATCTCTAACTTAAAAAGTACCCGAACGGAATCGACGAAACAAAAATTGTACGTAACTGGTTGTTACAGTCTTATATAGGACGATAAACACCTTTCATAATTTTAGCCACCCGGCTATCTTTTTCGCCGTTACAAGAGAAAAATGAAAATGTATCGAATTTTCTGTTTGTTGTTTTCCATTTTTAAAACCTTGTACTCGTAACTGAATGAATCAAACAAAAAACCGAAAGAGGATATATTAGTGTCAAATGTTACCTTTCCAATGAGCATAAATCTGAAATTGTTTGATAGATACCTCACGAGATAGCGATCACTACAGACGTCTACCGAAAAAATAATGGATAACTTTTTCCCCAAACTAATATATATATATGTACACACACACACACACACACACATATATATATATATATATATATATATATATATATTGTGATGATCTGCTGATAAGGAATATTGTCATAGTATCGTCTTGTCTTGCCCATCGTGGCCATGCGCGAAGGTGTGTTTGCAGTCGATTTACTAACAGTAGAAACAAGAACAGACTACCAAAGATGATTATTTCTAGTAAAGAAAAATGAATCAGAATGTTTGGTCAGTTCAAGGAAAATCCCACAGCAGTACCCAATCTGATCCAGATCGTTGAGTATGCCTTCTGTTTACCTGGGGAATGTTTTCTTTGATGAACAACGCATGGACTGATGATTAAGGTTTGATGAAAGAATCTACAGTTAACGGATTAGTTTGTGAAGATTTTTACAAGATTAAAACCAAAAATAGCTTGCAAGAAAGTTCTGGTTAATTATAGGTAACACATGTAAATATTGTTAAAATTTTTATTCCTCATTAAGAGTTTCTTTTTTAATTAAGTAACTCATAAAATGTACCATGTCAGAAACAAAATGTTTAAATTTGTGTCCTTGTTACTTATTATTACTTTTGTTTAAGTTCCTAATCAGTAACCTTTTATTCTTAGCACATAAACTCTCTCTAAAAATTCTCCTAGGGTGTGCTCCCTTGAATATATGCGACGCTGGGATTAGGGAGTATTCTGATATCGGGGTTGAATATTTCAGAAATCTGGCGCAAGCATATATATATATATATATATATATTACTGGGGCACGTTAAATCCATCGGGTCGCAATGTCCACCATGTTCCCATTACAAATTAATACCTCTGGGGCTGGTTGGAGCCAGGCTTTGGGTCTTCACTGGTTTCAATCTCTAAATTAGAAGATTCATGTGGTGCTGCCATCTGTGAGCCAAAAGTCGTACTTCCACCATCGTATGAGGGTGCTCTATTGAAAAACGGAAGACGCTCTCTCTGACTTCATTCGCCTAGTCTCTGTGACGGGCAGGCTGGGCGTTGTGTCATTAACAACAACATATATATATATATATATATATATATATATATATATATATATATG
>JAPDSC010038863.1:17155-29915 GCA_026290005.1 Latrodectus geometricus
TATATATATATATATATATATATATATATATATATATGGGGGGTGTTCGAATAATGTAGCAGTAGCATGATTGAAATGCTTGATTTTCTGCATCCACATATGCTGGCTAAGGTCACCAACACTGGGGCAAAAGAGCCGGACTTTTAACTCAAGATCACATTGTTCTGATTAAGATTTGCCTGTTTTTTCGGATTTTCAGCATCATGTTAGTAACGTTATCCCTTAGAAAATGGTGACGGTCTTCTTAAAGACTGAAAATAACTGTAAAAAGTCACCATGTCATTTACGCATTGTAATATCTAGAAGAATTAGATTCATACCAATGCCATCGAATAAATTAAACACCAGTTCTGGTGAATTCTTGCTGTTGTCTTTGCTCTTTGCTCCTATGCTTTGTGGTCGCTGAAAATCTGCAACAGCTGACCAACTTTTTTGTCTCACTGTTGCTAATACTGAAAACCTATCATCAATAAGCAAATGCTACGATTTCGCGATCTTTCTTTGTCAGAATTTATGATTCGATCCCTTTTTTAGGTATCTATTGAGTGCATAGGTAAACTGTTCAAAATCGTCAATCTAAAATCCTTGTGCATTGAAAAATTTTGGTACCATTCCAAAAATCGCTACGTGTTCTGTCATCAAGTACAGTGAACAATCAAGGAAAGTAAGTAAAATATAATCTCATCAAATAAATACTTGTATAAACCTTACTATCTGTAAGCAACTTTACTAGTAATCAATGCATCTAGTATAATCACAAGTAATCAGCTTCTGGCCATCCTGTAAAGTGATCAGTCTATGAATGTAAATTCAATGAAATTGTAATGTCATTGTACAATTATATATCTCATTTTTTTCTATAAAAAGTTTCCAAATTTTATTTCATTGAAAATTCGCAACGTGGCAAAATTTTACCGCGTAGCAAACTACAATTGCAAGGCATTTTAATATCCACTGCGAGGGCCGCGGTGGCCTGGTTGGTTAGGGCGTCGTTATCGTTACCAAAAGGTGTTGAGTTCGAATCCCGGCTTAGCCGAAGATCCGTCGTGTTCACTAATGGTGACTGGGGAAGGTAAAATATGTCGGGTCACAATGTCCTCCATGCTTCCATTCCAAATTAATACCTCTGGGGCTGGTTGGAGCCAGGCTTTGGGTCTTCACTGGTTTCAATCTCTAAATTGGGAGATTCAGATGTTGCTGCCATCTATGAGCCAAACGTAGTACTTCCACCTTCGTTTGAGGGTGCTCTATTCAAAAACGGAAGACGCTCTCTCTCTGACTTCATTCGCCTAGTCTCTGATGGGCGGGCTTGTCGTTGCCAAGTGTCATCAGAAACAACATATCACCCTCGTAAGTTACCTTCTGGGAGGAAGGACTTTTATAGATAGTAGACTGTACTCACGTCTGTCAAAGCAGAAAACTTCCAAGTTCCCACCCCGACAGGCGTGTATGCAGACGGTAGAAGTTTCAAAACCATCTTCTTTTGTTCAACAATAGGTTGGATCGAATCTCGGACTTATGGCCCTAAGAGAGCTATTTTATCACTTATTACCACTAAGACAAGGTGGGCCCATTCAAAATGATTACTATCCAATTTTTAAAATATTAACTGATAAGTCTATTCTACAGGAGGTTAGCAAAATAATGGAAACACCCTGGATTTTGAAAGAATCCTTCATCACTATGGCGTAAGACTGCCTTTGACATGTAATACAGATTGGATTCGGCTGGAAATCGAATCGTCCAAATTCTGAATAGCGTTTAGAGGAATATTGTAACATTCTTCGTGGAGATATTGTGAAAGTTCCATGAGAGATGCCAGTGGAAAATATCGATTCCAGATCTAAAGCTTTAAAATAGACCACGGTGTTTATTATATTGAGGTCTGAGGACTGTGCGGGCCAAGGTAGATGTTCCAGTTCATCCTCATGTTCATCAAACCGTGATTGGGCAACTCTTTCTGCATGAATGGGGGCATTATTATCTTGGAAAACTCCATCTCCTGCAGGAAACAAAGTTTGCATCATAGGATGGACCTGGTCAGCCAAAACTTCTCTATACTTCTCCTTAGTGATCTTTTTTTACAGGTTTACGATTGGACCAGCAGAAAACCATGACACAGCAGTCCATACCACGACCGATCCATCTCCATGCTCGGCAGTTGGAAAGAGGCAATCAGGATCATACGCTTTTGAAGTAATCTCCAGACAGGTACCCGTCCTGTTGTGGGGAAAAGTGTGAAATATGATTCGTCTGACCATATAACCATATAACAGTCTTCCACTTATCCATCAACCAGGTTTTGTGGTTGTTGCACCACTCTACACGACGTTTGGCATTAGCATCTGTAACAAGTGGTTTGGGAATTGCTGTTCTGCCGTAGTTGTTCTCTGTATGAAGGTATCTCCTAACTGTAATTATTGACACTGGAGAATCCAGATGCTGATTGAGCTCTGTGGTCACTTTGGTTGCAGTTGTTTTCTTTTTAGACATTACAATCCGCTTTAATATCGTCGGTCTCTTTCACTCAACTTCTCCTTCCGTCTATTATTTTGTTTTGCTGAACTTGTCTTTCCGTGTTGTGTGTATGCTGTCACGACTTTAGACACACTACCTCTAGAAACACCCAAAACCTGGGATGTTTCTGTCACTGTTGGTACAGTTGGTCGGGCTCCTACAATTTGGCCTCTCTGAAAATCTGTGAGGTCTGGCATTTTACGCTTCTGACAGAAATTCAAAACATAAAGAACTCTGCTAAAGCACTCTCATACTACCTTATATACGTAATTTTTATATTAAAGAAAATTTAGTAGCTTAGATTATATTTTAATGCTTACGAAGCGAAATGTCCCTTTTATTCACAAGTGTTTCCATTATTTTGATAATCACCTGTATCTCATAAATCTTCTGAATAAACTGAATCATATGATGGAATATATTCTATTTTGGAAATCTGTAAATAAAGATAATATTCGAAAATAAAATCACGCGTAATCATTTTCACTGTTTTCAAAAAATATCTTCTATTTTATAAACATCAACGAAAGGAATAACAAATGAATAGGGAGAAATATAAGCTGGGAAAATGCGGCTTCTTCATCAGTTTTATTTGATATTCCTTAAAGGATCGCCTCACACAGCTGAAAATTATGAAAGCATTTGAGTGGCAACTCCTTTCAACCTTCCGAAAAAAAACTGGCGCGGATAGTGAGACGTATTCTTATGTAACAAGGAAGGAAATTCGAAAAACTTAAAAACATGCATCATGACATGTGTTCATGCAAGAAATAATTATCTCCCATTATGCATTTTTGGGACCTTTCACTCTCAAAAATCACAGTGTTACTTTTAAGTCATGCGCACCTATATAAAAAAAATTACCATACCCTCACTTGTGTCGACCTCTACTTTCCATGAGAACTTTATCATGGATATTGGGCCTTATTCACAAGTCATAAGGAAGAAACTCGGAAAACTTTCAATTTCTCACTTCAAAAGATGTGCATGCAGAAAGCACCAAACTTCAGTGGAAACTGGGATCTGTTGAGTCATCTCCCGCTATTTAGCAGAAGTTGGAATCGAACCTGGTACCTGATGAACAATCTCCTATCACTTGGCCGCGATGAGCTTTAATCTTAATAGTTATTTTTTTAAAAAATGTCTCATTTCATTAGTGAAACTTTATCACATATCTTTCAAAGTAATCTTTTGGAATTATATTCGATTCTAGCTGTGTTTTTCGTTCTATTCTCGAAAAAGAAACTTTATGTCCCTTTTAATGGATTTTTTCGTAAATCGCAGCATTTCATTTATTGCATTAATAAACCCAAAACAAAAAATCTAAAAACACAAATTTATGTAAAAAAGACGCGTACTGTTACATCAGATACATACAGAGCTTGTTGAGTTGGATTTGTTGGTTGCTTTATCGAAAATTCACTGTGGGAAACTGCATTGTCGTGATGGAGAACTCTTGAATTATTCTCAACATAATTCAGGTCTTTCCCTATTAATTGCTCCATTTAAACAGAGTATAATATTTCAATAATTTCTTCCTTGATAATCTAATCCGTTTGTCAGAATTCATAAAGCAAAAAAAATCAGAAAAATCAGGTAAAATTATCTCGAATTTTTAAGCCTTGTTCCAGCTCATCTTTTACTCAATTGATTGTTAAACTGAATCTTTATCAAGGATATGTCCAAAACATGTCATTACCAAATAAAGATCTTACAAAGAAATCGTTGTCAAACATGTATGTCACAAATTTAACCTCTGTAATTTTTTACCAAATTCATAAAATTAGAGAGAACATAAGAAGCGACGCGTGAAAGAATCAAAGGATCATTCCAAACTACTTTATAAGAATCTAAATAATATGGGAACTTAGTACTACAATGTCTCTTATTGTAGAATGATAGTTACTGAACACCAATTCTCTGTGACCTGGTTGGCTGGTTTATCATCAGTCTAAGTAGATACCAGACAGCATATAATCTTTCGATTTATCCTTTGTTTTTCTTTTTTTTTATTTAAAATTCTTGCATCAATCAAACTGTTATTTTTGATAAATTGTCACTCGTAAAAGCTTTTTGAAGCATTTAAAACAGATTTAAAGCTCAATAGCGAATCCATGAATATAAATCTGATGCACGTTATTCACTACATTAATGCCGTTTTAAAAAATTGACGAAGCGGAAACATATTTTTTATCTCGTGGAAGATAAATTTGTTTTCGGAATAAATTTCTGACTGTTGCCAGATATTTAAAAATATTCGCTAAACATTTGCAGACGATATTTATTCTTTACTTTAAATTAAATTATTCAGGTAATTGTTTAATATTAGTTTGGGGAAAAAGTTATCCATTATTTTTTCGGTAGACGTCTGTAGTGATCGCTATCTCGTGAGGTATCTATCAAACAATTTCAGATTTATGCTCATTGGAAAGGTGACATTTGACACTAAAATATTCTCTGGCGGTTTTTTGTTTGATTCATTCAGTTATGAGTACAAGGTTTTAAAAATAGAAAACAACAAACAGAAAATTCGATACATTTTAGTTTTTCTTTTATAATGGCGAAAATGCTAACCAGGTGGCTAAAATTGTGAAAGGTGTTTATCGTCCTATATATGACAGTAACAACCAGTTACGCACAATTTTGATTTCGTCGATTCCGTTTGGGTATTTGGATGCTAAAGATGCACCTCGCATGGATACAACATCGTCGAGAATGTCTATAAAATATCAGAAATTATCAAACTTGACAGCATGTCAGCAGTCGTAGTAGCTTTTGCACAAGACCTAAAAATCTACATGAAAACTGTTTTAAACCTTTTTACAAAGCGAATCTGAAAGAAGTTACAAAAAGTTCACGTAAAAATAATGGATTTCTTTTTCCCCAAACTAATATAATAGTACAATTGATTCTCATTTTTATGAACTCGTAGTGACTGGTAAAATATTTCGTAAAAAAGAAAGTTCGTAAAATAGAAAGATAATGTATTAAATTCTTAAAATCAGATTTTTTTTACCAAATTACTTTTTTTATAAATAAAATACTATAAGAAAGAATAGTATTAGAAACACACAAGATTCATATTCAAAATTTTTTTTTTTAAATTTTTTTTTATGGATTCTTTTTTACTATACAGGTACAAGGATTAGTCATTAGTTCGCGAAAACGTGAGTGTTCATAAATTAGAAGTCGTTAAAAATGAGCGTTTACTGTATAGGCAAATAAATTCTCAGAATAAATGTACAATTATAATTTTCATTTACAATATTTCAGGATTATAAGTTAATTTCTATGAATTATCCATTATATATTAATTTTAATTACCACACTCTATAATTAATTTTCTGGTCAAAACAAATAAACTTTAGAATTTAAACAATTCTACTTTGAGTTAGAATAAAAAAATTTAAAGTTGTGAATATAAATTATAATTTCTCAAGAAGTAATATAAAGCTATAGTTATCCATTTCGAAACTATTAATTTCAATTCGAAATTAATTAATTACACAGAGCTAATTTTAAAATATAAGAATTACCATTTCCAACAATTGAATCTAATGCGAACAAATGCCAACGATACATAATTTTTTTTTCCAGAATAATGTTAAGGCTATAATTAATTGCTATACGGCCGTAATGGCAAAGAAAACAATTATACCGGCTTTAATAATTAATTCAAGCCAGTGCCGTTTTTGCATTGAAATCAATTGCCATTGTAAAACTCCAAAACAGCTAATTAGAATGAAAGTTATTCTAATTCCCCTTCTTTGTTTGTGGCACTTTCGTTCATTTTCGCTGTGACAATAGCGATTGTTTCGGTCCTTACAATCTGAGTGAAGCAGGGTTTAATTATTCAAAAGAAATAGAGAAACTAAGGTTCTAGTTTCTTTTGGTATTTCCTGAATTTATAAGAAAATAATATTAAACTGAATAATTCAATTAATTTTAAATCTTTTCATAGAACAGTAATATTTCAGTAGTAATCAATCAATCAATCGTGATCTTTATTTCAACACCAATAACCGATTTTGTGATTCAAGTGTGATGTAAATTTTCTGGCATCGAAATATTCGATTAAGCATTATTACACATCCTTGGCGAAAATATTTGGCGCCAGATTTGTTTTTATGCAAAAATCATTGAGTAATATATTTTACTATTATCTCAATTTTTTCAGACTTTTAATAAAAATGTCAATCAAATTGTAAGATAGATTTAATAAGAACCTTTGATTTTTCTACTATATTTATGGTATGCTAAAATAACTAAAATGTCGTATATAAATAACTAAAATGTCGTAAATAAATATAACTAAAATGTCGTCAACAAAAGTTTGTAGATTATAAATTATATTTCTAATGGCGGGTACCCTTGAGTAAGTAAGTACATTAGCCCATTTGCCGCAACAAGGTCGGAAACTGCTACTCATTTTATCGTTACCCGGTGGGCACCTGTGAACCAAGTCACGGAGGTGCGAGTAGCATCGCCCACGCCACACCACCACAAACCCATTTATAGGGCGGGCCACATTCATATATCATCTGAGGAAAGGACAAGAAACACAGAGAGATAAAGAGAAAGTATATCCATGCCCGAGCCGGGATTCGAACCCAGGTTCTCCCCATCCGTAATCTGTTACGCTAACCACTAGGCAGGATGTGCGGCTAATTTCTAAATATATTGTTACTTTTAATTTGTTTTCTTATATTTTATTTCGTACTAGAGTTACACATAGTTTCGTTAAAGAAGATGAGAGAAATGCCTACCTATATAGTCCAGTGAATAGAGATTTTAAAAAAATCGTAAAAAATACTAACGTTTTTTTTTTTTTTTTTTTTCCTTTAAATTCAAGCCTTGATTTTCTGCCATGTTAAAGACTAAATGCAGAGTTAATTTGCTGTGGAAACTGCACTAATGACTCACCAAATGTATGGTGTAGGGATTGGAATATTTTTTTCACATTTGATTGAAATGAAATGTGAAAAAAGATGATTACGAAAATCAATGAAATAAGACTTAGATACATCAGAATCAGATTTAAATTTCGCATTTCGCTATAAAATTTTACCGGCATAAATTCTTTTTACATCCAATGACTTAAATGTTCTCTAAAAATGAGAAAAATATGATCTGAAGACTTTAATTTTTTAATCCTGATGTTTTTATCGTCCTCTTTGATGCATTTTTTCTCCTTCGAGTAGCAATCTTCACTTTAACGAATTTTGTTAAGATTCAGATTTTAAAAGACATGAAATGTTTTGTTTTTTATTATTGAGTACTTTAAAATTCCGAGGAGGTTGGATTTCTACTTCTTGTTCCATGGAAGTTATTTTATTTCTCTTCGACCACCCCAAGGAAAATCCAATGAAGGCATTCCCATATCAGCCATCTGGGGACACGACCTCTAGAGATTACATGCCCCGTGAAATAATATTCTCCTTTAATTTCGATTTAAGAATCGAAACTTCTTTTTATTAGTAACACTGATTAATTAATATTGTAGTTAGCTATCCACATTACAAAGGATGTACGATTCTCCAATATTAATATCGATCCATGTTTCTCAACCATAAAAAAAGTAAATAAAGAATCAGATGATAGAAAAATAAATACAGAAGGAAAATAAACGAAAACGAGGTCGTAATAAATGAGATTTTTCAAAATTAGTTCGTAAATGTGAATTAAAATTATCATTCCGCTTATGGAGCCCCGTTAGTGTCTAGTTCATAAAAGCATGAGTGTTTGTAAATAAGAGGTTCGTAAAAACGAGCGTCTACCACATTTTATTTTTAAAATGCGTACAGCATCATTTTAAAAATTACTGAAATAAAAAAAAATATTTAAACTTTATTAGAATTTTATGGGAATTATTGCTGTTGGTGACAGATATGATACCCGCATTTCGGATTTATCACTCTTGCCAATGAAGTGTGCCCAAATAAAAAAACCAATAGATCCAAAATTATATACATGAGGCCGGGGTGGCCTGGTTGGTTAGGGCGACGTTCTCGTTGCCAAAAGGTGGTGAGTTCGAATCCCGGTTTAGCTAAAGATCCGTCGTGTTCACTAATGGCGACTGGGGCACGTAAAATATGTCGAGTCGCAATGTCCTCCATGTTCCCATTACAAATTAATACCTCTGGGGGGGGTTACCTCATAAATATATGAGAAGGGTTATAATGAGAAAGAAAAATTATAATCTGTATAAGCTGGAGACTTACAAAAACTTAATAGATTATCTTGACTGTAATCCTCAATAAACCACCAAGAGATAATCTAGATGGGAATCAGATAAGGTTGCCAGGATTTGATTTAATTTGTATCTCAAAGGTCATTTTTTGCTCATCAAGGCTAATTAGACCGAGACCTACAGTTTAAAGTAAATTCCGAAACAATACAAACATTTAAATCCGATATGGAATTCAAACATATGAAATGTTTATCTGAAAACCAGAACATTAGCCCTTCGGCTGGCAGCTCAGCAGAATGTTTAGAAATGGACAAGATCCGAAGTTCTATAACGATTACTGGTATTTTATACAAAATACCTAAAACCTAAGTAATAGAGTTTAAAAGTTATCTGCATTTTAAAATATGTGAAAAGCACTAATTATTACAGATATACAAATTATATGACAATGAAGACAAGACAATTGATGAAATTTATAATGACTAGATAGAGGAAAGAAATGATTAGTTAATTATCATCTGATAAAATTTGTCCACTAGAATTCTATGGACCTCACAGCAATCTATATTTTCGTTGTTGTTTTTCTAATATTCTATGGCAACGGATCAAAGAAACAGTTGACGTCAGTGAAATCTGATACAGTAAATGGCAATTATGGATATCTTCTCAATTCAGTCCAAAGCAGTCTAGGATGTGCTGATGTGATGTCTGTTCTTGCTTATGTTTATGATAGAGAGGAAGTCTTTTGCTCTCCCCAGAATATGTGAGATGTTTCAAATGCTCATTGACATGTCGGGATGGTCTGCCTGTCACAAAGGAGAGATGTGGAAAGACGTGATCTTTTGCCTTTATATCAGTTGTGGTGTGGGAGTATTAGGCAATTTTCTTTATTTTAAGACTTTTGCCTCGAGAATAACTCTAAACATGGGAATTCTGAGTTGAAAGGGACAGAATGGTCCAGTACCTCCCTTGCAAGATTGTCAGTCCATTCATTTCCGTAGATATGAACATGGAATGGAACCATTGAGAATGTACTTTGTTCTGAGAGGGAGGAGTTTTACTTTTAGTGGAATTAACAAATTGGCTTTATTTCTTATGATGGCTGATTTATTTTAAGTCCTGACCTTAGTCCTTACCTATAACCCCCTTAGTCCTGTTAATGACCTCATCGTGGCAACAGAGTGTTTCTGTTGTTGAGTTGTTGTTAATGACACTTGGCAACGCCAAGCCCGCCCGTCACAGAGACTAGGCGAATGAAGTCAGAGAAAGAGAGCGTCTTCCGTTTTTCAATAGAGCACCCTCATACGAAGGTGGAAGTACGACTTTTGGCTCAAAGATACAGCACCACATGAATCTTCCAATTTAGAGATTGAAACCAGTGAAGACCCAAAGCCTGGCTCCAACCACCCCCAGAGGTATTAATTTGCAATGGGAACATGGAGGACATTGCGACCCGAAGGATTTAACGTTCCCCAGTCGCCATTAATGAACACGACGGATCTTCGGCTTAGCCAGGATTCGAACTCACCATCGTTTTGGTAACGAGAACGATGCCCTAACCAACCAGGCCACCGCGGCCTCCGGAGTGTTCCTGGAAGGAGTGAGCGATGAACGTCGGTGGTGTACACTTCTGATTGGATACTCGCTTGGATACACCCAAGGGGAGAAAAATATCAGCTGAAACTGAACAGGCAAGGAGCTAAGACAGACTTTTACCTTATGGAGCTGTCGTCTTCGGAAGACGAAGTTACTTTTTATTACATGAACATGTTATTGTATTGTCGTAATATGCAGTCACCTTCCTCTAAAGTTTACTTTTTCGCAAGATTCAGCGGCATAAAAGAAAATATAAACTGTTAATGAAGGTAAGAGTGGCAAAATTGTCATATTTAGCATGACATAACATATCTGGCAATTGATATACATACAGTATCAAAATTATCAAATTTTCCGATTTAATTTTGAAACAAATAAATAATTATCAAAATTAAATCTAAAAATTCGTAGTTTTGTAGTTTCGTAAAATGATGTGCCTTATTTTATACGTGTAAAATATAGTCTGAAAATATATTTTTTGCTTTTATCTGTAACCTGTAAAACTTTATTTAAAAAACATTTGCTTTTATATAAGTGTCATCAAATGAAATTCTAACTAAGAACATTTATTTGGGTTATTTTTTAAGATCTTTTATTAATATGCCATAAAATTCTGTGTTGTTCAAATATTTTTTTTGTATCATATTTTCATATATTTCTATTTACCTATATGTAAATATTTTAAAAAAAATAATCTACTCCTAATATAATTCACTTCTATATCATTAGGACAACGGTTTAAAAATTTCTTTTTTTTCTGATTTCTTACATGGTTGCTAGTGTTTAAAAAAACCAATTTACACCATTAGGATCAGACACCTAACTTGGCTGGAAAAAAATCGCCATTATAACCGTAAACGTTCACTTTTACCGCCAATACAAACTTTCAATACTTTTGTTTCTTCTCAAAACAGGCAGTTCGATTTTCATTTTACTTCGTCTGATGTTACATCCAATTAGAGAACCTCATTTAACTTTCAGTTTAGTAGGTGGCGCTACATAAATTTACTTATCTCGGTAGGTGGCGCTATACTTACTTTTCTAAATAACTGTTATAATAAATTAAAATAAACAATTTTCATTGCAATTTCGTATTTGAAATCTCGAATTTTTCTATTACTAACAATTTGAAAGGTCTTTACAAAACAGGAAGTAAATTTTTAGCATGAAAGAGTGAAATACATGATTGCATATATTATAATTTATACGAAATCAATATTATTTTTCTTCTTTGGATTTATAAAATAATAAATGAATAGCTACGGTTATTTACTTCATTGATTCAAAAATCTACTATTCATGTTTTTAAAAAAATATTTCTAGATATGAGATTTATTGTGAAGTTATCGTTTTATTTTATTTTGAAGGGCACACAGATGAAAAACATGATATGCTCAATCACCTTGTTAATGCGCACACGTTTTGAACTTCATCGGAGGCAGCGATGCAAGAAAAGAACAAAAACGGATGGATTTCATATAATAGCCATCATGGCGTGATTTACGTCAAGTCAGAATCGTATTTCGGTTTTATTTGACCACATTTAACGGATCAATGACCGATAAAATAAAAAAGGCATGACGAACTAACGCACCAAACGATATTTTTAGAGTATAAAAAAACGATTTTTTTCTTAATTCTATTTATAAATGCTCTCATTTATTACTTATCAGTCTGTTTTTAAATTATGAAAACGCTAATGGAACATCATAAAAATAAAGCATGGTTTTGAGCTTTTGATTCAACAAGTAGTTTAAAGATTGGCTAAGTACTTGACTTTTTTTTCATTCTTTTTTTATGTCGAAGAGTAAGATATGAAATATTTTTACGTTTTGGGGGTAAAAATTTTTTTTACTTTATTTGATGGTCAAAATGTTTGGAATCTCTATTTAGACTTCGAACTAAATTAAAATTGTATAATTCTTAAAATTTTTAAAGACCCCATTGATTTCTGTGCCTTTTTCCAACTTATATTTTTCAAATGTACAATTTTTTTACATATAATGTCTTAACGTTCACCCGCAAATTTCTCAATATAGGTAAATCGACCAATATAAAAATAGTATCGTCCTTTTGTGGGAAAATCACAAATGAAATATTATACTTCAACATAATGATTCACACTATTCTCATCAACTGATCATCATGGAGAAAGTTTTAAAATTTTTGAATATGAATCTTAATTGTGTAATTATATGCAATATGCAAATTGACCAAAATAAAAAAAGATGATCATTCTCCACTGGAAAATCATCAATGAAATCCAGTACTTCATTAAAATGATTTACACTAATCTCATAAACTTGATGAGAATTATCAGCAACTCATCATTATGGTAAAAGTTTTTGAATAACCTTGAATATCAATTGATTACAATAATTTTTAATTATAATAATAAATTTTTGAAACATAAAAGGGTGGTAACATTTTCAATGCTCAAATATCTAATGGATGCTT
>JAPDSC010038863.1:30015-47093 GCA_026290005.1 Latrodectus geometricus
TATTAATTATCTCTATTCCACCTATTTTCTTTTAAAAAAAATTTCTCTCTCTCTCTTTCTCTCTCTTTTAATTCTCTAAATCTAAAATACCATACTTTAAGTTTTCTCGTCTCAATCTAAGCAGCATTTCTTTCATTTGACATCTATTCGTAATGTTGTTACTTCATTTTTAGAAGGATAAAATATTTTAGAAAGAATATACACTCTCTGCGTTCTACGGAAGGCTTCACACTTATTCAGAAATGACTATGAAAACGCAAATAAAAGTCTTAATTGTGCAAATCCATTTGTAGAAAATATTGATTTTAATTAAGCGGATGACAAATATACACGATTTTTAAATTTGATTGTTTTCGTTATATATATATATATATAGGTAGTTCTCCTTTTCCTGGAATTTCAGAATAATCTGGGAGGAATTTAAATATGTCAATTAAGTTCATTGTTCCATCAATAATATTCAAAGCCATAATGGATGCATGCATTTCATTCCCTTTAGAACATCGTTAAGTCTTAATTAGGAAATCAAAGTGGACGAAGCTTGGATAGCAAATTGGGTCTAAGCAGATCATACCAAGAGGTAATTTACATTCCTTCTTTGCATTTCTCCACAATACAACACCTCTTTTCCATGACAACCTGTAGCAGTTGGCAGTGCTAAGGAGGGGGGAGAAAAAATAAGAAGAAAAGTTTCCCATTTGCAGATGGCATCGGGAAAATCAGTCTGCATGACGTCACCTGCGAGATCGCTATCACCACAGAAGGAGATGGCAATACGATGTGGTGTAGGTGTACAGAGAGCTTTTCTCTCTACCCCGAGCACCCCATTGCCACCGGAGAGATGTAAATAAAGGGGAACAAAAGAGTGCCGCCACAATAGGGTGCGGAACAAAGGGGCTTTTGTGTCCGCACCCCAGCGAACAATGGGACGGCGCCGCCATCACTCCCTTCTGCTGAGGGCTTAGCGCGGTGGGCCGGGGCTCCTCTTGCGACTGGAATTACGGTGGAGCTGATTCCGGTCTGTGAGAGTGGAGTATCGAGGGATTCCCGTTCCCTGGAGATTCTTCCTGTGTTTCGGAGTTTGAAGGCATGCATTGAAAACATCTGTGTCTGGAGCCTGCCTAAAGGAATGAATGCATGTCATGTATGCTTGTAAAACCATGGATGGATTTCAATGTGGGCACATATTTAAAGTCTGCATGAGATCTTCGTAATAGGATAATTAAATAGCATTTGAAACCATAGAATTTTTATAACAAATTAAAAATTATAATGGATGAGCTTCTTAAAAATTAACACCTTAAAAAACTGAGCTATCCAAAACTAAGCTACCCAGAATACACAGCAAGATTCTGCTCTGTGTATTTTATAAGTTATATGAATATCTTTATTGTCCTAAGAAAGCAATATAGGTATTCTATTGATGGTTTGCATCACTCATGAAAGTATTGTAATCAAGTAATAAATTCCAAAAACTAGCACTAGATTAAAGTAAATGATGCTAAACCAGGGATCTCCAAACTTTTTTGATCATCGCCTCCTATATTATTTTTCGAAATCTCCATAGACACCTACAAAGGTAATTTTCAGGTAATTAAAATAAAACTACATATCAGTCTAAATATTTAATAAATCAGAAACAGTAAGTAAAGTAACTACAGATTTTTTCCTTCTTAATGAGATGAGTGTGCCTGGTGTTTCTTGGCAAGGTTCAATATATTGGGTTCGAAATTAGCCAATTTTAACCGTAAATCCCCTCGAAGCTCCACATTTAATTTATTTCTGTTTTTAGTTAAAATTGAGTTAACGTGACTGAAACCGGCTTCAACCATATACGAACTTGGAAACGCCAGCATAAATGGCTGAGTCACTTCGTAAAGTTTCACATATTTTTGATTTGCGTATTGAGAACTGTTTTTCCTTCGAGTCCCAATAGACCCCCATTCTTTGATAGACACCTACTGTTGTTAAATTAACCACTTTGTCGACCCCTGTGCTAAACATTTACGTATTTCTTAGTCATGAATCCAGACAGTTAATCTATGATTCAATCATCATAGAGTAACTGTCTGGACATGGCTAATATTTTATGATGATTACTTATTCTATGATTATTCTATCCAATTAATCTATGATTATATAAAATCTGAAAATTATATGTTTATTAAAAAAAGGAATAATTTAAGGCTATTCAGAAACATTTAAAGGACACATTTTATTGATATAAACTATTAGCAACTTATTGAAATTATTTTTCATATAACGCAGATTACTCACTTTGGAATGAACAATATGTAAAGCAAAGAGGTTAGATTTTTACGATTTATATGTTAAATTTAGACTTCAGTCTTTTCGACAGGGTCAAAAAATATACTCTGAGTGCTACTGCTGTTCAGCTGGCATGGCACACCCCCAGCGCATATTTTGATTTGCTTGGGTTTTAACAAAGACGAAGTCCTTCAGGACCCTCAACTGCTTTTAGAATTTTTAGATATTTTCGGATTTATAGGATTGTGTGGTTCTGCTAGATGGTCCGGGGATTAAAAACAATAACAACAGGAAAATAGAAACAACAACAGCATTCAGTTCTCAATGTGAAAATAAAGTTCATTGCATTTCGGTATGTATAGAAAAAATACTCGAAAAGAAATTTTCACAACTACATCCAAAGTAAAAATGAAATGCATTCCTCATAAGCTGCAAAAATACCAATAAGTGTTTCAATTATTCAATAAATTTAACTTTAAAGTAATAAGAATTGAATAAATGTCATCCAAAGGGATTCGTAGAAAGAAGCAAAAAGTCTCTGATTTCATGAAAAATGTCAATAAGTTGGATAAATCAATGTTAAAAACTAGAGAATGTCAATGTCAACACATTGAATACAACTCCTAGAGGTTATCCAAATTGAATCTTTAAGACAATCTTGGACATGTATCTAAATGTAGGGCGTTCTTTTAGAGTAGAGAAAACACATTGTATTGCTGAAGATGTTTTCATTCAATAAGAATTGAATAAATGTCATCTAAAGTGATTCATAGAAGAAAACAAAAAATCAGATTGTGACTTCATGAAAAGTGTCAATGTTGAAAAATGTGTTCATGAAAAATGCCAAAATGTCAAGTTGGAAATATCAATGTCAATAAATGGAGAATGTCAATGTCAACAAATTGAATATAACATCTAGAAGTTATCTAAATTGAATCTTTAAGACATTGTTGGACATGTATCTAAATGTAGGACGATCTTTTAGAATAGAGAAAAGATATTATATTGCTGAAAATGTTTTTTATTCAATGATTTACTTAAACTATCTATTGAAACTGAGTATTCTTTTGCTTATCTTATCAGAATATCAATTTATTTCACAGACTATAAACAACTTTCTGAGATAAAAATTGAGTGATGATTTAGGATAATAAAAAAATCAAATAACTAAAAAATCCCAAAAAGCTCCCAAGAAATCCAGAGCATTTCCTGCACAGTATACGAGTTTTATCGATTTCCTGATGAGATCGTATCTTTTGGAGTCAATATTTGCAATAATTACGCAAAACCAATCGTCCAAAACCTAAAACAACTTTTTAAATTCAATATATAGTTTAAAAAAGTGAATCAGAAAGAACAAAAGCCATTTGGTAAGGGTGAATATATAAAAATGCATGTGTGGTTTTAGCTGTCAAAAGTCAGCTAACAAAAAATACATATTATATTAAGTTCTTATTTAATGAGGATTTGTAGTGAAAAATTTTTTGGCTTAGATAAAAAAAAACTTATTGACGAGTTTCTGATTATTTGTGGATATGTTTTTGATTAAATTTTTTCAGTATATAGTCAAATGAAATGTAGGTTAATGTGTGATTCAAAGTTTAGTAAGATACAAACAGGGGTGACGACCTCCACACTATCATTGAACATGAGATCCACTATCAATGACAAGGCGTTATCGATTACGTGTGCTAATTAAATTGCCATTCGGAAATGAAATTGTAGATTAGAAGATATTTTTTTTTCAACCAGATTATTGTATAATTATAACTCGCTTGTGTAACACATATAAGAGAAGAAATCATTACTTATTTATTTATGGAATAATAAATTTGATACGTAAATAAAAAATTGCAGCGAATAAAATATTCGAAGAACATATTAATATGTATTTTTAAAAATTTATTATCTATTTTAAGTTTTTTAATCTTAAATGCCGTATTAATAAAGGCTGAGTTAATTCTTCTCATAATTAAAAAAACAATTCAATTATTTGTTGTTGCCATTAAAAACCCTAGAAATGCAACTCTATATTTATTATTGAATTTCTTAAAAACATCAATCACAGGAAATATTGTATATCAATGAAGATTAAATTACTGGCAACAGTTAGTCATTCTCCTGATATTTATTTCAAATAAAATTCGAAAGAGGAATTATTGATCTGTATTCATACACATAAAGTTTGAAATCAGAACATTTGAATGGTAAATCAAACACTCGAAGTTTATTACTTCATATTAGTGACTTGTTCCATATAATATACACAATGTCAAAATAACTAGCAAAATTAACTTGCATTTAACACATTTTTTATGTCTATTCTCAGTAAAAAAGTTTCTATAGTTTGTACTTTTATTGAGTTGAAGTTTTACTAAAATCATATTGTAGATAATTTTTGTTTTGAAAATCTAAAAGAATAATTTTCGAATAAAAGTGTTGAATAGTTCGAAAAAAATGTATTCAAATTGTTCCATTTAACACTCATAATACCTAACAAAATTAATTTGTATTTAACACATTTTTTTATGTCTATTTTCAGTAAGAAAAAGTTTCTATAATTTGTACTTTTATAGAGATGAAATTTTACTAAAATCATATTGTTGTAACTTTTGCTTTGGAAATCTAAAAGAATGTTTTTCTATTAAAAATGGAGAGTAATTTGAAAAAAATATATTCAAATTGTTCCCTATAACACACATAATTTCACAATATCTAGTAAAATTAATTTGCATTTGACACATTTTTTTATGTCTTTTTTCAGTAAAATGTTTCTGTTTGTATTTTTATCGAGATGAATTTTTATTAAAATCATTTTGCTTATAACTTTTGTTTTGGAAATCTAAAAGAATATTTTTGGAATAAAAATGGTGAGTAATTCGAAAAAATTTATTCAAATTGTTTCATTTAGCACTCATAATTTCATAATACCTAGCAAAATTAATTAGCATTTAACACATATTTGTATTTCTATTTTCTGTAAAAAGGTTTCTATAATTTGTACTTTTATAGAGATTAAAATTTACTAAAATTATAATATTGTTAATAATTTTTGTATTGGAAATTTAAAAGAATGTTTTTGAAATAAAAATAGAGTGTAATTCGGAAAAATATTTATTGAAATTGCCTCATATAGCACTCATAATTTCATAATACCTAGCAAAATTAATTTCCATTAAACAAATTTTTTTATGTCTATTTTCAGTAAAAAAAGTTTTTATAATTTATACTTTTATATAAATGAAATTTTACTAAAATTATAATAATATTAATAATTTTTGTATTGGAAATCTAAAAGAATGTTTTTGAAATAAAAATATAGAGTAATTCGAAAAAAATATAATTCAAATACTTGAAATTCATCTTTAATAAAAATATCTTTTTCTTGATTTAAAAAGAAAAAATGATTAGAATTGATCCTTTTTTTATTTTTTAAAAATTTCTGTTAAAAAAATTAAAAAAAAATTCACTGAATTTTTTAAGAAAAATCTACAGTTAATTTTTAGCTTGTCATGGCATTCTAATATTAAAAAATATATATCAAATACATTTTTTTAATAATTTTACGATAAATTTCGCAGAATGTCAAATAGAAAAATTGGAATAAATGTACTTATGTAAATAAAAAATATGAAAGATGCTATTTTTTTCTAATTGAAAATAAAAGTAAAAGTAGGAGAAAGAAAATTTAGAAAATGCATTTTTTTTCTCTACATTTCTAGAGCACTCAATTTTTCGCGGTTCTACGAGCAATTGCATCCATCCAAACCACACTCATCATTGTGTGTGGCGCCCCCTCTAGGCGGTTTTTCTAAATGCTCCGCTGCTCGTGAAACCCACGTGAGAGTGCAGTCAAACGATCGCGCCACATTCGACGGTGAGTTATAGCGTTTCCTACGGCAGACGATATCGGCATGTTTTTGTGTTTGTTTACATCGTGGTGACAGCGCGACATTTAAAAACAGTGCTTGGATTTAGTGATTCGTTTCAAATGAAAGAATCATTATGCTTTGAAATTTATGGATGATTAGAATTTCTCTGCAACAAACGATAAAACAAATTCGAAACAAATTTTTTTAAACTTACTCATCTGATTTTTGTGACAATTTCTTTAAATTTATGAAGTTAGATAATTAACAGTGTTGAGACAAAAGTAATTACTTTAAATTCTAAAATATGAATAGATAGGTCTAGGAACAGTGTGTTCCCCATATAATTGTTTCAACAACTTCACTGAAAAGTTTCACTGAAAAGTTTCGATTTACACGAACTATTAAAAAATCTCATAGCTACTTTAAAAAGACAAAAATCACTTAATAAAATTCTACTTCCTCCAAAAATAATTTCTAATTCATTTCTAATATAATTTTGAAAATTGATTTCGTTTTGTCAGTGAAATATATACAACTGATATGAACAAACAGATTCCTATACGCCTCTTATGTAAGTTTAACTGATTGTGTGCTTTACAGTTATATCTTCAACTTATATTTGGATACTTGAAATATTTCTGGAAAGAACAAATTACATTATACCAGAAGATTACAAGGTAAGTGCTGTTTTTAAATTTATTTTTTAAATTAAAAATAAAACTTTTGAAAAAAAAAATAAAAGTTTTTTTTTTTTTTTTTTTTTTTTTTTGCTTTTTGCACATAATAACGAAACTTTTTATTAATGCAGTTAAATCGAAAATAAAAAGTATAATGTACATAATTTTCAGAAGTGTATAACAACTATTAACGTTATTATTTTAATAATAATTCTGACTTCTAAAAAAACATTACTTTTGATTATGAAATTTATCAATTAGTACATTACTTAATTAAATAATTAGTTTCATCAACCAAATATGAATTTTAAACCATGCATTAGCTATTTAATTCAATAGTATATGATATGTAAATAAAAATATAGACTATTTGCTATTTTACTTCAAATAAAGGTATTCATAAAGAACAAATAAGTTATCGTTTTAAATATTACCAGTTTCACAGATTTAAAAACATCATTTAATGTATCAATTTTGAATTAATGTATATTTTAATAATTTGTTATATTAATAAGATCATCTATTAGTAATTTTTCAATGAATATTTGTTGATTAATCTAAAATTATAACTTCTATTAGCTATTATGCATTCAAAATGTTCTATTTTCATAAATATTCAAATGTATGAATCAAATGTTCGTACATTTCATATTTCAAATTAATGAAAATAAGAACACTAATAATGTTCTCCATTTCAATAATTTGTTTGAGCTACAAATTTATCTGAAAAGGATTTTAATAACTGTTCTAAATTTTTAACAAATGAATCCAAAGTACAACTGAAGTATTGTTACTTCTGGAATTAAAAGATATTAATATGCCAATGTGCCATTTTGAAATTAGTTACAAAATTGTAAAATTGCTTCATAAAAAATAAATTTCAAACTTCAAAAATGTAAAATTACTTCATAAACACATTTCTAAATAATGATCCTTATCTCGATATTCTAATATCGATATTGTCTGATGTTATTACTATCGATATTTAATATTCATTTACTTTTTAATACCACTTTTGATCACTAGGAGTGTATTTTTTAAAACTTAGATATTATTTATAGATAAATATATATATATACATTTATATATATATACATACATATATATATATATATATATATATTAATATATATATATATTTATATATATATATATATATTCTAGAAAATTGTGCCAGTCTCATTTTTTAAGGATTTTTTTTAATTGAATCTCTAAGTTTAATGAAATGAAGAATTTTCCGTAACAAATTGATCCACCAATGGGAATTGTTTACTAAACATTAACCATTGTTATATCTATTTATTATTATACGAAATAGCAATGTTGCCATTGTTGATTGTTTTATGCACATTTGTTTTTAAAATCGAAACTACATATTTCAATTTACTTTTTGCTATGGTTTTGTTTTATTGCGGAAGAACTTTAACTTCTTTTTTTTTCTTTTTTTGAAAAAAGAAAACGTTATATAAACTTAAGTCTAAATGTTCAATTTCAGCAATAAAAATCCTCGTTTAAAGCAATGCAAATATTTATTTTTATTTTTATTGTGAATAAGTTTTTGGCCTGTAGTAAAACAATTGTGGGTACTTAGCTGAATTTGAATCAGATTCAACAAATTGGTAAACAATTGAGAAAATTGATTTTAGTCTCTCAAATTAAAAGAACATTATTAATCTCACATTACGGTCCAAACATGATTCAAATAAGCATTTTATTGATACTTTTCACAAAATTTGTTTAAAATTGTTTAAATTTTCGTAATAATAACACCTACATGCCATTCTAAAATTCCTATATTCAGCTACAAATGTTTATTTATCAGTTCAAATGAAAATTTCAGTTATGTTTAAGGGATGAGGTAGGTTCTAAGTTCATAGTCTCTACTGCCACGCCATGTCAGTGGAATAATATAAAAGGTGCATGTGATTTAACTATATGATCGTGAATATGATCTATAGCTATACCCAGGTATTTCTGTATCAGCTCCTCAATTGTACATCAACTGTAGCTTTAGCAAATTCTATAGCAGCCATATGCTATTTTGCATACTTTTTTAATAACATGGCTAGGATCCATTTTTGACTAGTTTATTTCGATAAAACATTATTAGTTTTGGCATCATAATTAATTTCCAAAAAATAAAATTCGCTTATATTATTAAATATATATAAATTTGATCTTCAAAATTTTACAATTAAATCCTTTTCACATGCGAAAGGTATTTCACATTAAATATATATATAAAGCCGGGTTACTAATATTACTTGTTATTAACAGTGAAAACATCACTACGGTAGACGGTCGTTTTTACGAACATGTAAGTACCGGTAAAATAATTCGTTAAGATTGAAAGATAACTGTTAGATTTTAAAATTATTCTTTTTACTATACTGCTCTCCTTTGTAAGTATTATTGTAAATTGTTGGTAAGTAAAATATTATTAGAAAAATTGAAAATAAAAGTAATTTACATTATATAAAATAATTAAATATACATTATATAAATATACATTATATATGTAATATATATTATATAAATATACATTATATAAAAAAAACATCCAAATTAAATAAATTCACAGTAAAAAATAATTCTTACTTTCATTTTAGAAGACATTTTATTAATTGATTCTACAAGTATCTGAATCGAAATTCAAAAAGTCCTGAAGTGAAATTTCTAGGAGCAGTAGGTTTCTTTGTCAATGCACATGGGAGAATGAACAACTTATCTTCACTCAAATCGTCAGATAAATTGTCTTTCTTCAGTTACAGAGGTTTAATTAAAGTCGCATGTAATTGACTTTAATGTTGTTTTTCCTGCAGCATTATTCCAAGCATACTTTCACAAGGCACCTTGAGTGTCAATTTTATGACGTGAGATTTCACAAGGCATGATCACTTCTTTCAAAAGTATCCGGCAATGTATTCACTTGTTGTTGTTGTTATCTTGTCCAATAAAGTAGTGCAATAGGTTCAAATTGATCCGAAAGTGTCCAAGACTGCTCTTTCTACATCAATGACTTCAGTGGAATAGAGGAGTTGATGCGTGGGATCTAGATGGATCCTGAAGAGCTTCCCCAGTATGACAGGGCAATCAAAGATAGGGTCGGGAGAGAGTTCGGTGTCTGTACAGTACAACAGTACTGTACAGACAACTCCTGTAGCTTCGATGGCCAATAGGAGATATTTTCATTCCCTTGAAGGGTTTAGTCCTCAATCTGGCTATGGTTGTTGAGTTAGCACGGTCACAGTTTAAGTCAGGAATTTAGTGCTTTCAAGAAGGAGCATGAAGTGGTCTGCTGCTGGCTATCATCAGCATCAGTGTAGGTCAATCTGTTGGAGAGATGAGAGTAATTTCGGGCCTCCTTGGCGAGATTATCTACTTTTTCATTACCATCGATATCGACAATATTACTCATGAAAGAAAAAAGTTGGCAGAGCTTCCGAAGAAGTTGGACTTCCACTGTTGGTCTGCGCGCGCGCGGTGTCTGCAATAATTACAGCTTCTCTAGCTTCGATGGCCATTGAAAGATATTTTCATTTACTTGAAGTGCTTAATCTTCAATCTGGCTATTGTTACGGAGATAGCACGGTCACAGTTTAAGTCGGGGATGGAGTGCTTGCGAGAAGAAGCATGAAGTGGTCTACGACTGCCTATTGCATCAACATCAGTGTGGATCAAGCTGTTGGAAAGATGATATTTTCACTTGAAGTTACTGATTATACTCAAATGGATAGATCAGAAGTATAACTCCCTACTCACATAAGTTACATTAGATTTATAAAAAATATTTCCCTGCAGTTTTGATTTTAGAATAGAAACTAGAATCGAAACTATTTTTTGGTCATTACATTTCATAGCATAACTATTTGCATTGTTATAAGATTAACTATTCGCAATTGCAGTTAGCTTCAATTAGCTATCCACAACACTTGCAATTAGTTATCCACAATTCAAAGGATTTACGATTCTTTAATAAAAACGACGATCAATGTTTCGCATCATAAAATAAAATACAGGAATAAAGAATCAGACGATAAAAAAAGAAACGCAAGAAAAATTGCATGAAAGCGATTTTTCAATCATTTAATTCTTAAATGGGAATAAAAATTATCTTTCTTCTATGGGAGCTTGTTAGGGACCAGCCAATAGTTCGTAAAATTAGTGTTCGTCAATGAGAGGTTCATAAAAACAAGCGTCTATTGTACTAAAATTCCATGCACAATTGAGTCGAACAGGTAGCTGAATAATTCACGCCCAAGTCTTCAGAATAACTGTTCGTGGGTTTGAATCCCGTGTCGAGCTCTGATGTGCTAAAAACCGTACCGAGATAAAGGTTAATAAATAGTTTTGATTTCATAAGTTAATGTCTTTTTTCAGTGATTTAAAAAACTTATTAAATTTGAAGCATCGTAAATTTAAAGTAATTTCATTAGATTTTACAATTAGTAAAAAATTTGATATTTTATAATTTTAGTTTGCATTTTTTGTTTATCTATGACTAAAAATCATATTTTATTGTAAGCCAATAAGGAAAGCATATTATAAGGGTTTAAAATTTGAAAGAATCTGTTTGATTATATTAATTAGTAAATTTATTAACAATATTCTAAAATTTCCAAAGTAAGGGAAAGTGTAAAAATTATACAAATTAAAAATTCCCCTCTTTTAACAAAGTTATATAATAATATATATTTTCTATTAAAAACTTGATAAACAATTTCTTTTCTATAACAAATCTATGATAAAAAAGTTAAGAAATTTAAATTAAATTATGTATTAATCCAATAAAATAAACTTTATTTATTTCCATATTGCCACTTTAAAGAATCTATATTGCAGAACGCTACTAGTGTCCCCAAACAAAATTTCAATAAATACAAATTTTTCCATCGTTTTTTTGGTTAATATTTTGAAAATAAAATTAAGCATTCTCAATATAAATTAATATTTTCATACAGTACGTACTGGGTTTATAAAAATAGTGAACCAAAAAAATAATATACCACGTTATCACTTCTGGTTTAAAAATGCGACTTCCTGTTTTGTTTTTCAAAAGAAGTGACATATTTTAAAATTCCTGTAAATTAATTTGCATTTGATATACTATAAAACAAAAAACTGTTTTGGAATCAAGATAGTTCTGAGTACTAGATTCACAAATAAAAATAAAATTGACACACATGTAGTCGAAAATCAAATTTTCAAAATAGGCGGATACCATATTACATGATAATTTTTGAAATTTATGTTCTTAATAATTGATATGAGATTATACTTATTTATATTTTCAGTATCTGTATCTGTTATCTAAATTCCACCGCTTATTATTTTATAAAGAAATATTGCTCTGAATTTTGTTACTTAAAATTTAAAAAAAAAATGCTCTGAAATTTCGTTTTTGTTTTATTAATAAAGCTCAGTAAAGCATCAATCTAATTGTGATTTGAAACTACATGTTGTTTACTCATGTCTAATTAAATATCATTCACATAAATTGTTGTTTTAGCAATTATTTAATTTATAAACAATTAGAAACCATCACATCTTTGATTCAATCAAGAATATTTTATTCTAAATTTTGCCACTTAAGTAAAAAAAAAACTAAAGTTACTATTCATGTTTATATCCCTAAAAGAAGGAAATAAAAAAAAATAGGTTTTCTAGTTTATTTTAAAAATCTCTTTCTCTTTATATCCATATAGAATTTAAATAATAAAAATAATAGTATAGTTCAAAGTATATCATGTAATATTTAATTATGCAAATACTTCAGCAATATTTTACAGTAATTTTATCTCAAAAAAAATTAGACAAAACCATATAATTTAGTTCAAACATTTCATTTATTCTATTCAAAAATCAATCTATTAATTGATACTATTAAATTGATTAATATCTATCTCTATGTAGATAATTTAATAATATATATCAGGGGTGGCCAAGGCGTCGACCGCGGTCGACTGGTAGACCGCGAAGACATTTTAGGTAGTCCGTGCGACCATCCTGATAATGACCTCGGATATTAACAATTTAATTTATGACTTATGACATAGAATCAATAAATTATATAAAATAAAAATTTACTACAGAGTCTACGCTTTAAAACCCAAAACAAACTGTGCAAAGATTTACGATTTAAAGATTTATAATTAAAGGTTTACGATTTAAAACCTAAAACGGACATGATGACGCGATTAAAACATTCAAAAAAACTATAGAAAGGTATGCATCTCAATTAGGAAAACATGAATTGAGAAACTTCAAAAACAGGGAAGAGTGCATCCATAATCCAAACCGAGACTTCGAAGTTATCCCTTAATACTTACTTGTTTTGTTTGAAGAATTTGAAAGAAGATTCGCTGAGTTAATTAGGTTGAATAAAATACTCAATTTTATGATATTTACATTTAATGAAAATGTCAACATTGATGGAGTATCTGAAAAAAATAGGACATTTAATAGATATCACATCACTCACGGTCGAGGAAGAAATTATTAAATTAAGATGCGATATATTTCTTAAATCCAGAGCATATTTAGCGATACTGATTTTTGGAAATTAATTTCTGAGGAAACGTAACAATGAATTCCTTTTGGTTAAACGGACACAGGTCAAAAATATCTGTTAGATTCTGTTGAATTCTTGAGCATGTGCATCGCCTTTTTCTCTTCTGAACAGATTGTCCATTCCTCCAAACATTACAAAATGGTGTCATGATTTAATATTAAAAAAGAGGGCTGAGTCCAGACACAGCAAGTAACCGTCAATGATGTTTAGTCTTTTAGCAATTAAATATTTGACATTACATTTTGATGAAAACATTTGGAATGTGTAATTTCTTTTAATACTGAAAATTTCTACTTTTTGCCTTAAATGACGAATTTGTTAATACCAGTAAAATTGATTCGATACTACATACATTTTAATAAAATTTCTGTGAATAGATACAGTAAAAAACTTCAAGAGTTATTGGGAATATTTTTAAGTAAATTAAATGATTCTAAAATCAGATGTTTATTTTTAGATTAGGAAACTTGTACAGTCTTAACTTTTTTTTCTAAACAAAATTGGAACATATATAAGTACCAAAAAAATTTATTAGAATCAAGACATTTTAGTCAAATGGTATTTATGAAACAAAGAATAGATAAATGGTTATATTAATTAATTTCAATATTCATTGCGGACAATTTTTAAGTAAAACTGGATTTAAATGTGTCTAAAATCAGTTGTTTCATTGATTTGAATTTTTATAGCGAAACTAGCTTTTACAAATACCAATGTAGTTAATACGATCCTAAGCATGGCTTTGTGAAGAGGTATTTATGAGAACAAAGACAGATAATAGAGTGTTACATTAATTAAATCCTAATTATTTAAAATTTATATTCATACTTCGCTGTCAATTATTGCTAGTCTGTCTTTTCGAAAATTTGTTTTGTTCCTTTTTAATTTTTTTAAAATATGAAACTTAAGTCGAAAATTTTATTTTATCAAATGGTGAAACCATAAAAATGCTTAGAAATATCAACATCTGAAACTCTTTGTGAAAATTTTATTTCATTTAAAGTCTAACAATAAAAATGCTTTAAAATGCCAAAGTATGAAACTTTTTGTGGAAATTTAATTTTATTTAAAGTAAAACAATAAAAATGTTTTAAAATCCCAAAATTTTAGTGCAGCAAAAAACCATTTGAGTTTAATGTCACGTATTTTATCTTTAACTAAGGTTTTGTTATGAAAAATGTGAAAAAAGTCATCAAACATTTCTTATATTAAATGAGAAATTTTAAAATTACAGAAAATATTCCATGATTATTTTAAATTTAACTAAGACAATATTTTGAATTGAATGCAATTTTCTTTATTTATTTTTCTCATATTTATAGCATACATCGTATATATTCTCAAATCTTAAAACAAATTACTCAGAAATGATATCTCAAAATAATTAGGCAATAATCTTCAAAAACTTAAATTATTCATTTTTTATATTTGAGGTTATTAATTAAAATTTTTTTCGAAATAGGAAACAAAAATAATTTAGTTTAGAAAGTTAGCTGAAAAATAATCACAAAAAAATTACTTTAAAAACATTATTATGATAAATAAATAAGTAAAAAAACAATAGTTAAAATCATGAAATGGAAATTTAATGTTCTTAAAATGGTTGATCATCCAATTTAATGATATTTATTAAAGATATCATTTTAAACTAATAAAAAAATTGAAATGTTTCACGCTTTTCTTGTTGAAAAGATATAAGAAGGAACTATGGTTATCGGCCCTCTGTGGAATTGTTTGCTATGATTGTTTTTATTTGTAATTCCCAAGTTCTTGGTGTTAGATTACTTTTTCTATAAAAATTATATCACTAATTTTATTATATATTTTATTATTAATTTTATTCGTTTTCGATTGTTTCAAAAAATATTTGCTTTAATGAGAGTATTTAATGTGATGAGGCTAGTTATCATGAAAAGTTACAACCTCGTCTGGTTTTATTTTCAATTGTTTTGATACAATTAAAACATTTAAATACTATGTAAATGAAAATAAAAAACAAATGATAGGCGTTAAGTGTATCTCATTTAATATTCATACATAAAACTTGCACAAATAATTTTAATATATTTTATATTTGTAGAAATGACAATTTTTTTTAACATAATGTAAAATTAACTGTATCAAAAATATGCAGACATGGAAAATAGCTTTATTCATCATTGTAAAGTGATTTTCAATAAACTTAAAAAATTAAATTTTATTTTTTAGAAAAGAAATCGAAACCTCTTTCAGATATATGTAGCTGAAAACGAAAGAAACCAGTTCCCAATATTCAAAAGCAAAAAACTTTCTGAATAGCTGGAAAAAGTTCGAATGCTGGCTGCATTTGTTCATAATATGAAAGTTTGAATGTTATTTGGGGAGGGGGGAGGATTTGATCTGGTATCGAAAGAATGGAGTACTTATGAAAATTAATTAAATAGATAATCTAAAGAACTATCAAATACGTCATTTGTAAAAAAGCAAGCCGTATATAATTCTTGGATAATATGAAAGAAAGACGCTAATTTTTGTAAATGAAATCAGAATCCCTAAATTAAAATAAAATAATTCTTGGATATATAATTCTTGAATTATATATACAAGAATAACATTTCTTGGATTATCCAAGATATATATTATTCTTGGATAATATGATAGAAGGACGCTAATTTTTGCAAATGAAATCAGAATCCCTAAATTAAATTAAAATAATATAATTCTTGGATATATAATTCTTGAATTATATATAAACGAATAACATTTCTTAGATTATCCAAGATATATATTATTCTTGGATAATATGAAAGAAGGACGCTATTTTTTTGTAAATGAAATCAGAATCCACAAATTAAAATGAAATAATTCTTGAATTATATATCCAAGAATTATCCAAGATATATATAATTTTTGGATAATATGAAAGAAGGACGCTAATTCTTGTAAATGAAATCAGAATCACTAAATTAAAATAAAAGGCTTCAAATCTTAAAATACATAAAAATTTTCCTCAAAGAGTTCTGAAATATTGATTTACGAATTCGAATGCTGCTTGTGCTATTCTGAGCAATTATCAATGATCTATGCAGATACGATTTACACGTATTTAGTAGAATTTTTTTTCCTTTTATCAGTCGAGATGATATTAAGTTTGCTGTCTTGACGCGTCGGGGCTGTCATTCATGTTGTCAGGGAAGGGCTTAAGAAGGGATCCTCTGCTTGAGTAATTATCTGGAGGTAAACAGAATTGGTCTTGTCTGGTTGATTTCGGAACACACACGTGTTTGCCATTCGTTTAATCCCTAAATGCTGCTTGGTTCTGAAGAAGCCGTCGAACGACGAGAGCTCAACGGCAAAAGTGGATTGGTTTTCCCACTTTAGGCCTTATTAACCGAAGAAGCAGAGGCAATTGGGAATTTGGTGAATTAATATCACTTCATTGAAAAGAAAGGCCAAAGGAAAGTTGCTTTTTATAGATCAAATTTCTGATCTAATCTGCTATCTGTAGAAATCCAGCGTATACCTTTACAAACACTACTTAAATCAGAGTCGAATGATATTTTGTCACATGGCTTGTCTAAAATTGATTTAAAATGCCATAAGCTAAAATCGACTTAAGACAATCAAAGTGAGTGTTTCCTAAGTGTTTAATTTAGAAATAAAGAGACATAACGGCTTTATTAAAAGCTACTTCCATCTGGAGGGGGGGGG
>JAPDSC010038864.1:0-20220 GCA_026290005.1 Latrodectus geometricus
TACAACTCATTTAAAAACTTTATTGATAAGACAGGATTTCCAATAAATAAATTGGTCTCCATTTCAACAGATGAAACTCCAGCAAAGGTCAGGAATCGACCTGGTTTTATTGCCTTATGCAATAATGATGAGGAAATTCCCAGTTTTACCAGCTATCATTGCATTATCCATCAACAGGTATTGTGTTCAAAAATACTAAAGTCTAATGATATAATGCAAATTGCTTTTAAAATCGTCAATTCAATTCGTTCAAGAAGTCTTCAGAGACGACAATTTCGGGCGCTTTTGGAAGAAACTGAATCAGTATACGGAGATCTCTTATTGCACAAAGACGGGAGGTGGCTAAGCCGTGGTGCTTTTTTAAAAACGTTTCGTATTCTGTTGCCAGAAAAAAGAAATTTTCTGCAAATAAAAGGAGAGCTCATTACTGAATTGGAAGATGGGAAATGGCTCATGAAACTAGCCTTTCTCTGCGATATCACTGCAAAACTCAACGACTTAAACCTAAATCTACAAGGAAAGAATAAATGTTTAGCAGACATGATGAATGCGAATAAAACTTTCAAAGAAACGATAAAAAGGTATGCGTCTCAATTAAGAAAAAATGAATTGCGAAACTTCAAAAACGTGGAGCAAGAGTGCATCCATAATCCAAACGGAGACTTCGAAGATTTCGCTGAACACTTAGATGTTTTGTTTGAAGAACTTGAAAGAAGATTCACACTGACTTATTTAGGTTGAAAGAAATACTCAATTTTATGATATTTCCCCATATAATGAAAATGTCAACGTTGATGGAGTATTTGAAAAAATAGGACATTTAATAGATATAGCATCAGTAACGGCCGAGGAAGAAATTATTAAATTAAGATGCGATATATTTTATAAATCCAGAGCATCTAGCGATACTGATTTTTAAAAAATAGTTTCTGAGGAAACGTTTCCAAATATTTATAAATTGATTTTGTATTTGAAATCATACTTAGGATCGACGTATCTTTGCGAACTGCTTTTTCAACCATGAACGTCATAAAAACTAAACATCGGTCGAGTTTAGCAGATGAATATGTAATTTCGTGTTTACGCAATGCAATAAGCTCGTAGCAGCCATAATATGATAAAGTTGTGGCAGTCATACAGTTTCAAATTTCCTCTAAAAAAATGAATTGGATGGTCATTTTTTATGTATATGAATGCTTTGATTATTTCCGTCACTAAAGTTTTATTTTGTAAATACTTTTTTTTTTTTTTTTTTTTTTTTTTTTTATAAAGAAAAGTTAGATGATATACGATTTTTTCTCTTACCGAAAATGAATACATAAACATAAACGTTATTTCTGCCATTGGTAGACCGCCTTCGTTTTTTTAAATGTTGAGTAGTCCACGGATCCCAAAAGTTTGGCCATCCCTGTTCTAGATAGTAAATTTTGTTGTTAACCATTTGATTCCATATTGTTTTAGTCCTATCGCAAATTGTCAGATAAATGTTTATGCTAACATTTCTAAAATTATTGTAAATTTGATATTTAGTTGTATTTAAAAGTAATTAATTATCATTTCAATATTCATGGAATAGGTTGTAATTAAATTTGAGAGGAAATTAAAAATTTTTAAGTGGCCTAATTCTTAGGAATATTATATTATACAATAATTTAAATGGCAGTTAAAATGATACTCTTTCTAAATTTAATATTAATTGTTCTTTTGATTTAAATGATACACGAGAATTTATGTGCCTTCAAATAGTTGGCATATCGGTTATATTATACTATACAATATTATGTAAGGAATGTTATAAACATTGAGCTTTTTATCGAGAACTAATTTAAATGCATATTTATATATAAATTAATTTAAACATGAAAAACATTAAGTTTTTCTGAGACAATAATTAACAAGTATACAATATTTTCTTATAATATATGACTTATTTTAGTTAATTTTAAAGTAAAAGCACAATATGGTCATAAAATATTTTATTCTTTAGAAAACTCATTTATTGATTGCTGCAATATTACTCTGCATTAACCTTTGTTTTGGCAAGGGTGAATTCCGGATAAGGGGTGCCAAACTGGAACAAAACTCTTCTAGTCTATCTGCTGGGAGTTTAATTTGGCAGACTTACCTGCAAAATAACTTCCAGAAATCTATGCCAAACCTATCTTTCTTTTCAAACAGTGCATAAATTTTAGGAGTTGCCTCTTACAGAGTAACATCCTCAATAGAAATCCTTGAGAACTAAGGACTTGATTCAAAAGCTAATGTATCCAAGGTTACATTTGAATCCTGTGTTTCTTGCTCTGGAACATCAAACTTAATGTATTTCTCAACAGGAGTATTCCTGCATTCATTTGATTCCATTTCTGGCAAATCAAAATTCGAGGATTGTCTGTAAAAAAATATGTAGATCCATTTATTATTATTTATCATAGAGGAAATATGTAGAAGAATTTCTCTAAAGTTACCAATATTCATGTTAGTAGAATTGAGTGCAAATAAAATATATACTTAATTTCAAATTAGCTTCTAAAAATGACAGCTATTTTAGAATCAATTTGCTCTGCAGATAAATATACTGCATTAGAGTACTACTATTCATCTCTTCACATCCCCAGAGGCTGATTTCTGGCGAAACATTGACTTTTATTGTGTGTAAGTGAGCTGAAAGTTAGTCGTGTAATGTTTTTAGACGAAAGTTGGCTACCAATACGGCTCGCGGTAGTTTGGAGGTAGGTTGGGATCGATTGGCCCATTGTTGACCAAGCTTTCCCACCTCTTGCCAATTGACTTTTTTCTCAAGTATTCCGTCATAAAGTGTTCCTTGCAGAGTTAATTTGCTGCTTTTCAGCTTTAAGCGTGGAGGGTTGCTTTGGTTGGGGTAACTCAATCCCTTTTTTGGCCAGACAATTAGCCTTTTCGTTTCCAGGTACATTAACGTGATTTGGTACCCACTGGAAAGTTAGGTGCCAGCCCTTTTTAACTAATTTCTTGAGTAGTTTTCTGCATTCCATTGTTCTACCACAGTCCGTTTCCATATTGCGTGTTATGCTTTGTAACGCATTCTGGGAATCGATTAGAAAAACTGTCTTTTGGGGGTTTATATTACATAAGTGAAAATTAATACATATTCATGTACTATAAAAAATAGCTTAATATGAATCAGTACAGAAATAAAAATAATCAACAATAAAGTATATCATTGGAAATTATAAAAAAATAATAAGAGTAATTTAAGTAAAGTAATATAAAAGAAATTTGAGAGTCAATTCATACTTAGGTCTACAAAGAAGACTGTTATTTTATTCACTTGTAATTAAAGAATTACATTTCCTATAAATATGTATATATTAAAGACACAGTATCCCAATATTAAGTAGCAAAATATATTTAGTTATTCATGTATTACCTGGTTAACATTTTTGTTAATATTATTTCATCAAATGTCTAATTTTAGTGATTGTACTAGCAATTTATAATTTTTAAAATGAAAACATCTTTTAAATTTATGATCAAGAATTTAAAATCGAATAAAACAGTTTATTCCTTATTATTTTGAATAAATAATGAAAATTTTCAATATTTAGGGATATATTTTGTTTTTGCGAAAATTGTCGAGGGGATAATAAATAGATTAGTTCTGAACTTTTTTATGTTACAAATAATAATTGGCTATAGCTTTCATTAAAGTATAGTTCCTAAACATGTAACTAGTAATTTTAACTCAATTTATATCCTGCTAAGTATTTTGTATAAATAAATTTTTTTCTACCATGTAAAACTAAAATTAATTAATATTAATGCATAAATATTTGAAAAAAAAACTATTAACATCAAGTGTCATCCACTACAAGATTTAAAAAAAAAAATCTATCTTAAGTGGATAAATGAAAACATTTTATTAACAATAGAAAATCTGAACAATATATTAGTTTGGGGAAAAAGTTATCCATTATTTTTTCGGTAGACGTCTGTAGTGATCGCTATCTCTTGAGGTATCTATCAAACAATTTCAAATTTATGCTCATTGGAAAGGTGACATTTGACACTAAAATATTCTCTTGCGGTTTTTTGTTTGATTCATTCAGTTATAAGTACAAGGTTTTAAAAATAGAAGACAACAAACAGAAAATTCGATACATTTTCGTTTTTTTCTTGTAACGGCGAAAAAGATAGCCGGGTGGCTAAAATTGTAAGAATTGTTTATCGTCCTATATATGACTGTAACAACCAGTTACGCACAATTTTGGTTTCGTCGGTTCCGTTTGGGTATTTGGATGCTAAAGATGCACCTCGCATGGATACAACATCGTCGAGAATGTCTATAAAATACCAAAAATTATCAAACTTGGCAGCATGTCAGCAGTCGTAGCTTCGCACAAGACCTAAAAATCTACATGAAAACTGTTTCAAATCTTTTTACAAAGCGAATCTGAAAAAAGTTACATAAACTTCACGTAAAAATCATGGATTTCTTTTTCCCCAATCTAATATATACTTTTATATACATATATATACCCACACGCTATAAATGCTACATCAGTGTGCGTACGCACCACAGGGAGATATACTACTGCTTTTCAGTAGCTGCCGCAATATGCGCATGCGGGGTGCCTAAAGTAACCTGCATGCGCTAACAAATAGTGTAATACGGGTTGTTTTAATGCCAAAAAAAACTATGTGGTTTGAGTCGAAATTAAAGGTTAGAAGACTGGTCAAAACTTTCAAAATCAAGACAATTGCTTAAGTATTGTAGCTGTCGGGAAAATTCTCCAGGCAGCATTTACGAGATCAAACTACAAAACATCGATTCTCTCAACAAGCAAATAACAGTATGTCCGTAATAAACTTATCCTTGATATCGCCTCTTGAATATCAGTCGAATTTGACGACAAATGCAACAACACCATCCTCAACTACTTTGTGAACGAATACAAGACAATGGACGAAAGCGTTTTTGAACTGAAACTCAAAGAAATTGAGGATAAAATGCGAAGTATTGTCCTTGGAAAAGATGAAGAAATTGAATGTAAAACTGAAAAGATTGATGAATTATTAGAGATGAGTAAACCCATGGAGAACGATAAAGAGTGGGACTGAATTATGCTGAGGGATCTGGGCAATCATCTGCAGGATGTATCATGTCAGAACAATGAGCTACTTGAAAAGGTTGAAATGATCCAATGCAAGCATGACATCTCTGTTGAAGATTGAGCCCCCACAGCCTGACAGGCCCCAGAAACGTGAGAAATTCATCCTTATTAGACAAGATAATGATGTATACCCCTACTATACAATCAGGGCACAGGACACCAACGCCAAAAGTGCACTACGACGTCAACGATCACTCTTTACAGAGGTTTCTATCCTAGTAGACCTTTCGTGTCACCGAAACTCAAAGACACTCTATGTCAGTGTTAAAGATGAATTGAAGAAAAAAGGAGTCGTGTTTAATTCATGCAAGATTTCGTTAGAGGGGTCGGCTATTAATGAAGAAGAGTTAATAAGAGAAATGAATATCATAAACGATGAAAAACGAGACATTTAGTTGGGATATGTTTTAATAGTTTAACAACTATTAAAATGCCTTTTAAAATTGCATGAACCCCCCTCAATACTTTGATCACTTTAAAAAACGTGATTTATATATAAAGATATAATAAAGATGGAATCTAAAACCGTTCGGCAGTTGCAATACTTCTGTCGGGAAAATAATATTCGAGGATACTGGAAACTTAAAAAGTCGGAACTGATTTAGCTCATTCATTATCATAATGGCTTTTCCAGTTTCCATAATGACTTGTTCAGAAAGTCCAGGAAGAAAAGAGAACTTAAAATCAGATGTTGTGGTAAGTTATATAAGGAGTCTAGCATAAATAAGCACTTGCAAACTAAAGCTCATAAAACCTATAAGCCAGTGAAGGGAACCACCTGCCAGGAGCAGCACAGAGATGATATTGACACTATGCAGAGGCTGCATCATATGACCATTAGTCAACTACGAGAATTTTGTCGAATAAATGGCATTACAGGCTATTCCACATGACGAAGGAAGGCAGACATCATAGCATACATTGAGAGCGCATTGTTCAATCGTGACTTCAAATTCGATTGTGACCTATTTTCAGATACGCGGGAGAGAAGGCTATATACCCCCCATGAAGTTGAGACGGTCTATAAATCTCGTTTGAAGACTTATGACATCCAAAACGAGCACAATCTATGCTTCCCAAAAACTTCTTGAACGATATTTCATTACAAGTCCGGGGACTTATCTCAAAACACCTGAAGAGGCTGCATGGTCTGAAGGTTAATTTCCAGTTTCTTTGTAACTATCAAAAAGGGAAAGATGGAAGAAATGGAGAAAAACATCAAAACAGAAAATGAAGCCATCTTAGAATCAAATGATATGGTAGCTTATTGCAGATCGTTTATCCAAAAGCTATTGGCAGAAATGGAGGAGTGTGTTGCAAGAGGTTCAGGTTGGACACTTGACAGAATTAAAAGCATTGAGGCGAGGATCATTATGCTCAACTCACTGAGAGGGGCATCCTACATTGACTTGCCTAAAAGAATCAAAGCTAAAAAAGCAGTCATGAAAGTACAGAATGAGAATAATAAGTGTTTCATGTGGGCAACACTCTCTGCACTACACCCAGCGGAAAAAGACCCTCAAAGACTCACCAAATATAAACAATACGAAAATGAGCTAAAGTTCGAAGGCGTTAAATTTCTGGTAAAAATGGAAGATAGGATACTCGAAATGTTTGAAAAGATGAATAACGTATCAGTGAACATATATTCATTTGAAGAAAAGACCAAAAATAAGGGCATATATCCCTTGAGAATAACTCGAAATAAAGTAGATAAGCATATCAATTTGCTGTACATAAAATGTGAAGAGGGGAACAGACATTACTGTTGGATAAAAGACTTGTCCAAATTAATAAGTGGTCAATTATCTAATCATAATAGAAGAAGATACCCTTGTGAACGATGTCTGTTAATTTATCACTCTGAGGAAGATCCTCAAGCGCATGAAAAGGATTGACCAAAAAGAAATATCAGGCCGTTAAGATAGTAATGCCCAAAAAAGGCCCTTCTTTATAAAATTAAAAAAAATTACCGAAATGAGTACCTTTTGCAATGTATGCAGATTTTGAATGTTTAACTAACAACATACAATTAGATACATGTCAACCTAATGAGAGTAGATTATATATGCAAAAGTATCATCAAATATAAATATGGAGGCTACAAACCGCAAATTACATATAGAGTGTCCCCTGCAACCAAAGTATTTTATGATACATTAAAATCTGAGGCCTTAGAGGTAAAAAAAAATTATGTTAAGTATCAACCAATCAATATGATCACCGAGAATGAAAAACATTTTCAAACAACCGATGAATGCCATTTCTGAGAGTTAAATATTAAGTAAGTATCATCACCATATTCAGTCGGGGAAAATAAGGACTTTGAAAAAGTAAAGGATGAGGACCTTTTAATGGATCCATCAAAATTAGAATCAAACTATAGGGGTCCAGCTCATAGACTATGCAACTTAATGTATAGAAACCCCTCCTTCATTTCAGTTTTCATTCACAACTTGTCTGGATACGATTCTCATTTATTCATAAAAGAGCTGGGTGGCGATAATGGAGATATTGACATCATTCCAAACACCGAAGAAAAATACACTTCATTCAGTAAGGAGGTGGGGGCAAAAATGGTAGTTGTAGGTGAGGGAAAGAAACAAAAGATTCCTGTGATATAATTAAGATTTTTCGATTCTTTTAGATTCATGGCTAGTAGTCTTGATAGTTTATCAAAAAAATGTCAAGGAATTCAGAGAAACAGCCAAATACTTTCCCAAGGGAAAATTGAACCTCCTTACCAGAAAAGGTGTGTATCCGTATGATTATATGGACTCATGGGATAAATGTGACGAAACTCGCCTACCCAACAAAAGTGAGTTTTACAATAAAATGACTGAGTCAGATATATCGCATGAGGATTATGCACATGCCGAAACAGTATGGAAAACTTTTGACATTAAAAATTTAGGCGAGTATTCTGATTTGTACTTGAAGACTGACGTACTGATCTTAGCTGATGTTGGAACACTTAAAAGATGTTTGTCTGAAGACATACAATTTAGATCCTGCTTGGTACTTCACTGCACCTGGACTTTTTTGAGATGCTATATTAAAAACCACTGGAATCGATTTAGAACTATTGAATAATTATGATATGATATTGAATCTAGAAAATGGGCAATAGAAGAGGTATCTCTCAATGTTGTAATAGATATGGGAAAGCAAATAACAAGCACGTGAAAGACTATGATAAGAACAAAGAATCTAACTACCTTATGTACCTTGACGCGAGCAACTATTACGAATGGGGAATGAGCAAATTTTTACGTGTGGCTCAAAACAAAGCAAAATTACTCACAACCCTACTTGATAAAGAACATTATGTGGTTCATTACAGAGTTTTAAAATAATTTTTACAAATGGGTATAAAACTCAAAAAATTCCATAGAGTTTTAGAATTCAAGCAGGCTCCATTTCTGAAGAAATATATAGACTTAAACACCGAAATGAGAACCAAAGCTACCAATGATTTTGAAAAGGATTTTTACAAACTCATGAATAATTCAGTGTTTGGGAAAACAATGGAGAATATTAGAAAAAGACTTGATGCGTGACTTGAGACTTGAACTGTGCTGTGATGCGGAGAAAGTTGAAAAACTTATAGCTAAACCCAATTTTAAGGGAAGGACCATTTTGGAAGAAAGTTTAATAGCTATACATATGAATAAAACTAAAGTAATAATTGATAAACCCATATATGTTGGAATGAGTATCCTAGATCTCTTTCCAAGTATATAATGTATGACTTCCATTATAATGACATGAAATCTAAGTATGGGGAACACATAAGTTATTATATATGGATACCGATAGTTATATTTATGATATAGAAACTGATGATTTTTATGAAGATATGAAAGAGATGATTGATGATTTTGACAGCCCTGATTACCCGGAAAATGATAGATATGCAATACCGCGAGTGAATAAAAGGGTTTTGGGGAAAATGAAAGATTAAAATGAGGGGAAAATTTCGGAAGAATTTGTTGGCTTAAGATCAAAAATGTATGTTTGTAAAACTGAAGAAAGTTTAGTAGAGAAATCAAAGGGTGTGAAAAAGTGTGTTGTTAAAAATAAGATCTCCTTCCAAGATTATAAAAGCTGCTTATTCTCATAAAAGAAATTATACAGATCCATGAATCTCATCAGAAGCACAAAACATGAGATTCATTCCATACATGTGAATAAGATTACCCTATCTGGGGAAGATGACAAGCGACATATATTACCAGATGGCATTAACACTGTAGCCCTTGGTCACTACACAATAACAAATGAGGAATAAAGCGAAATATGTAATGACCCTTTCAATGAACCATGTGGAAAATATATTTTTTAATAATTTTCAAACTATTAAAAGATAACGTTTTCTTCTACTTTGTAACACAGTTGTTTCCTTCAGCTCTCATCAAGACTCTCTATTATTTTTTTTAAACTTTTCTTCTAAACTTCCTAAGCATTCGATTCATAGATACGTTTCAGATGATGAAAGTATCATTGATTGAAGCTTCTGAAGTTCTGATCGAAAGCTATAAATTAATGAGATGCGAGTGCATACCTTAACCAAATGAATTTCCTGCCAGGAGTACTATAACCTTACAATATTACTAGTAACCTTACCTTACTATAACCTTACAAAACCTTACTATAACCTTACAATTCATTAGTTTTATTCATTTCCATTTGTTTATTTATATATTTGTTATCTTTAAACACTTAAAATATTTCTCTAGTATATATATTTATATTCTCTTTTGAGAAAAAGAGGGCCATAAAACCATTGATCTTGAGAGGGAGCAGCATTTGAGAAAAAGGGCGTGTTCTCTTAAGGGGCTACCCTTCCTTCTCAACGACTTTTCGTGAGAAAACTTGTGCTGATAAAATAGAACCATTACTTTTTAAAAGTCGCTATAATTTTAATGGCGACTATGGTCTTACGAAATTGGTATGGTTGAAATATACCCATTACTTTTTTGCGGTGGAAGCAATTTTAATGTGTGTTTTAAGAGCCATTGTTTTTTAAAAGTGGGTGGTTATTTCATACCATTGATTTCTAAAAGTGGATACCATTTTAGTGGCTAAAATTGAGCCATTACACTTTAAAAGTGGGTAGGATTTTTGCACAATTGTTTTTAAAAGTGGGTGGAAGTTTTATGGGGCGGGGTTATGGCCTAAACATAACTGCGTCAGCTCTCTCATATGAAAACTACTATTAAACTTACTATCCTAGAGATCCCAGATAAATATAATCAAAATATTTTTAATGGCAACAAATCATATTTCTATAGCAATGCAACCTGAATTAATTATCTATAGTTCAAAAGAGAGGTAAGTATTTAAATATTAGATTATATCTCTTGAACTGAAACATAATATATGTATTCAGTTTACAGACTTTATAATAGGAGAACAAGAAGTATATTAATAGCTAAATTAAATATATGAAAACTATTGTGGAGCCTAGTACATATAGATACTTCTCACACAATTTACGCTCTACTAGTATTGGTATCATACATTTTTTAATTCTTTCATCTTACATTAGATTCTCTTTCTTTTTATCTATAATAGTAAAATCTACTGAAACAGCTAAAATTGTGTTCAAATTATATTTAAAGAGCTGCAGGGATTTTGTGAATCGCAGTTATAAGACGGTCACCAATATATAAAAGCTGCTTTCAATATATCTTTTATCAATTATTTATATATCAATTAAGAGAAAAAGAATGTTAAATAACATACTTGTATAAAAGAAAAAACATTTTATTCTCTGCTCAGTTAAGTCTATATAAGGTATTTTGTCACTTTTCATTCTATGTTTAATATTGTATTGATTTGTCATTGACGTATCTTAAAAATAAGACGGCAGGTGATTCCTCACGCATATGAAAGCACGACTTCGTACTATAATCACTAGCTTCATGCGCCTGTGTGGGCACAAAGCTTTATTGTTGAGCTAGCTATAGATAAATAATTTATAAAATTTTAAGTTTCTAAATTTTGATATTGGCCTGAAATTGTTTAATAAAGTGGTAGATAGTTTTTAATGTTTAAATAATATATTTTATTTCAATACTAGACACATTTCGTTCATATTAATAAATCTAAAAAAGCAAGAATTCATTAGTCATGGTTTATCTTATACCTGAGTGGATAGGAAGAAAAGAGAAGGAAGAAGAAGAAGAAGAAAAAGAAAAAAAAAGAAAGCAAAAAACGTTAAATTAATAAAAAATAAAATTTAATTAATTTTTAAAAAAAGTAAATATACCACCTGATGTTCGTGTTGTTGTCCGACTCGCCTCGCTTTTGTTTGTGTTCTGTTGTCCTAAGTGTTCGTCTTTAACCTAAGTACTGTTCGGGGTCTGTTCTTATTTGCCGCGTTGAAAATATTGTAAATCGGGATCTTTGCTATTTAATCGTTTTCAATGTCCGGAAGATTCCTATAGAACTTGAGGCTGATGTGAAAAAAGTAACTAGAAATATTATTGATACAAAGGTCACGCATGATAGCTTCATTTCTGAAGTACCATGGTGACTTAGAAATTAACCTTTTAGTAATCATTTCTTTAGTTTTCAGGAACACTTATACTACAGGAGATTGAACTTCGGTTCTGGAGCTCCATACACCACCATACCGTCTCGACCGTCTCTCGTTCATATTTACAAAATTCAACAACTAATTGCAAATTTCCATTTCCAGTCCCCAATAAGAGTAATGGAGTAAATCAACATTTTGATACCTTTGCCATAAATACAAATGGTGTCAGATCTCTTTAAAATATATTCAATGGTACATTATACATTTATTTAATAAACAAAATTTATTTTTGAATATCAAGTTATTTTTATAAAACTATAAAAAAGTTTATTTAATTTTTAAAATTCATAACATTGAGTCAAGGTAATATTTTGAATGCTAATTAAATGTGAAAATATTTATAAATTGCTTTAGTATTACAAAAACAAGATTTTCTTCTTAGAGATTGATAAAAATTCACATTCGTAATTTAAAACTATTATTTAAATGAAGAAAATTAAAACACTTTTTATTCAAATAACTGATCAAATCATTTTTTATCAGTACTTTACTCTTGAAAAACGATGCAATTTTTATTAAAGATTCCCAAGCGTAAGTGTCATTATACTTCAAATATCAACAACTTTGAACATCTTATTCAGAGGTTTGTCATAAAAAATATATACTTTGTATAAACCTACTCAAACATTTCTTTGTCATGAGTCCATTACATCATTTCAAGCCATAAATAACAACAGACGCCTTCTGCATTCCTAAATACTAAAACAACAAATTAAAGTAGCAATGCATTTTTTTTTGTTAAAGCCTATTGTATTTATGTGAATGAAAGATTTTAAATAATTTAATTTCTTGTTAACTAAAACAACAAATTAAAGTAGCAATGTATTTTTTTTTTGTGAAAGCCTATTGTATTTATGTGAATGAAAGATTTTAAATAATTTAATTTCTTGTTTCACATCATAATATCAAATCATTTGGTACATACGATTTTTTCTTTTATTCAGCATCAGAGGCTCGTATATGAATTTCAGAACAATTCAACAAGTCAAGATTGTCTAATGGTGTACGAAACAAAAGAATTTTAAGCAACCCTCATAAATATTGCTCAACCTATGTTCCACAAATTACATTCAGGATTAGTTCCTTCTTCCTTCTGAGAATCATGAAAACCAAACAGACTTTTTTTTATTTCGTGAAAAATTAATTTTCTTTTTTATGACAACTTGCCGTAAATTTCTTATTTTCAGTACTAATAACTTTTATTAATTTTCGATGGCAACTTCTAAATACTTTACATTTTTCGGTTGTTGTTGAAGCTATTCAATAATAGCAAGTACTAAGATGATAGCTGTTTTCAATGTGAATGTCATTATAGTTTGATTACATTCCAAGCAATGGAAAATTTATTTTCGTTAAGAACTTATCCTTTCCCAAATAGGCAAAAGTGTATAATATTTTTCGAAGATGCAACATTTATAGCGACATACAGTTCGTTTGTGGAATATCATCTCGAACATTGATATTTGTATTGGTCCGGAATTCAATTTAAGCTGTATGTCTCGGTCTATTTAGCCCTTGTGTAAAAAATTAACTTTGAGCAATGAAAAACTAACATAATTCTCCTTATAACATAAATTACAAGAATATGTAACAATAACATAAATTACAAGGTTATCTTTTCTGTCATACCTCATTTGTAATCTTAAGTTTATACATTTAACATCTTGAAACATTTAAACCTAATTTTAGAACATGATTTTAATTTCTCATTAGATAGATGCAATATCAAGAAATGTATTATACTAATCGTCAAACGAAAATAACACAAAAAAGTAAAATTATTAGATAACTTAAAAACAACATAAAACGAATAATTGATTTAAAAAAAAAACAAAGTAAATATATTTAAAAACTATAAATTCTAAATTTCAAATATAAGAAAAATGTTATTTACGATTTTTGTACAAAATAATATAACAAATAATATGAATATAAAATCTCTCTTTAGTGGGTGTTTTATTTATAAAAAATTGTGCTACTTACCGAGGCTTATTTGATCATTCATAATTCAATCCGTAACAATATTATTGAAATGTGACGTAAGATTAATTCAATCTAAAGCTGATAAATTCAGTGTTTTTTCTTATTTTTTAAGTTTTTAACACAATTAATTATTTTAAATTGTGCTCATCGTTTTTCTTTTTCATGAATTCCTTCATTATATTTCGTTGAAAAAAGTGGCTTAACTACATATTTAGTTTTATTTTAAAAAAAATGCTTTCTAAGCAAACATTATGCATAAATTATAAGAACATTTTCTTTCCCATTGTGTATATAGCGAAAATGCTAACAGCGCGTGTAAAATGATATGTTCTCCTCCCATTGAGTTACGTTTCTTTCTTTCTTTTCTTCTCGATAAGTCAGGGTCGATAAGTCAACATAATTCAGGGGTGATGCAGCGTTGTCCGACGATATGTTTTTGTGAAGTGATGTATGCAGTGAAATCTACTCATTCTAATAAATGGACGAATATTTTCAACTGAGATTATTTTTATATTGGCCACGCCCATCCTGATCCAAATTCATATGGTTTAAATATACGAGTTCTGTTTAAAATTATTTTGGAAGCAAAATATTTCTCTTGCTTTATTGATCATCGCTTACTGTTTTTAATTTTTTTATGCTTTAAATTGATTGATTCTTTGTACTCCGCAATCACTAACTAACTTCACTAGTGTCTCGAGGTAGAGCCCATGACCGGCCTCAAGCAACACCCCCCAGTAATTCAGTAAATGTGTAATCTTTTAGTATATATGTCAAATGTATAAATATATAAATACATGACTCATTGATATCAAATTCTTGTGAAATCAGCCACTATTTCCATAACATAATATTTTTAATACACAATCTACTATTGTAATTGTATAGTTTTAATCTAATTCATAGCTTTGTGCTAATTTTGCCCTTGGAAAGGAAGAGGGGTAAATTTTGAAGCAAATAAATTAGGAATTTCAGTTAAAGATTCAAGGACTTTTTCCACAGACACGTAAAAGCTAGAAAACAAACTTAACAACATAGAAGAATGGTGTTACAACATTCTTTTATGTTTCTAAGTTGGTTAAATAGTATTTTGAAACTTGGTAATTTGGATTTGGAGATGATACCCGTGTCATCTGCAAAGTATGATGTGATGCTACTATGGTCATGCCTATCAATAAGGAAATTGAAGTTATCAATTAACTCAAGATAGGTCCCAAAAGTTCCTTTTTGGAACTCAATCTTAAAAGCTTGGTCTTATGATTGAGAAAATTTTATTCATTCATATATTAAATTTTTTAATTGATATAACTTTTAATTTATTTAATTATATTTTGATTAAATTTCAACTTGATTAATTTATAGGTTAGGCCATCATGACGTAACCTTTTAAATTCTTTTGATACATCAATCATGACTTAAGCTAATTTTTCTTTATGCTTTAGCACTTTTCCTATGAGCTCAAATATCCTGATAAATTGTCTTGCGGTGCTTAAACATTCCCTAAAGCTAAACGGTTCATTTAAGATATTTTTCATTATTTTTTTCAATCCTATTGCATATGCAACCTTCATATGTTTTCCCTAAAGAGAAGACAGTAGACTGATTAGCTTGTAGCTCATGGGCACTTCAATTCTTTTGATTTGAGTATCATAACATATAATAGTTTCTTTCCAGCGAAAAGCAAGAGTTTTATTAGAGATGTAATTAATATTCGTTAATTTTTGTATGATACTGGGTAATAATTCTTTATTAATTTTGTCGTTAATTTTATTTCCCAGTGAATTTTTGACATTTAATATTTTGATAATTTGTTGGATTTTTTTTAGGTTTTGCCTGCTCAATTCTTTGATTTCTTCAGGTCACTTGTTTAGTGGAATCTGTAAAATCGTTGCTTAAAAGATCTTCTGCTATATGATTAATTTCAGGTCTAGCTGGTAGATCGCGTATTCTTTAAATTGAGTGGTTTATGTTCTGCTAGCTTGTAGGTTTGAAAATCTATTTTCAATTTTGTTGGTAATCTGGCGGCTTTTATATGTTATTCAGCATGAGTTAATTTTATTTTTAATTCGTAGGGGTGGATTTGGTCGAATAGCCTGTTAATTTCTCTATGAATATTTTATATCTAATTGTTTCTAAGTAATTTTAAAATTCTGTTCATTGTGGAAGGCATCTTCCCATTTGGTTTTGATAGTTGAGCTCGTTGGTTGTTTTTGTGATGTTTTTACTTTCAAGTCAACCACATTGGTGAGGTATAATTGCTAGTTGTTTCAGATGTATTATGGATTCCTGTAACGTAGGCCACACACTGTGGCAGCGTCTCCAACGCACACCTATAGCTTCCCGATCGCACTGCTGCACACGAGTGACATGACGATAAGCATCACATACAGAAGCAACAGAAGTAAGAACTCGCGTATGCGCAAGATATCGGAGCTATATTGTTTTCTAATCTAATTTCTGTGTCGGTGTGTTTTCAAAGAAATTTACTTTTCTGGCTACTTTTATTACGGAAATATAATAGTAATGGATTCATTGCTGGACGATGAGATTTCACTCTTATTGTTTTAGCTGAAGAACAGTCCAAAAAAATGAAAAGTCTCTGGATTCATGAGCATAATGCTCAAAACTCTATTCATGGGACTTTCGTAATAACGAGAGAATAGAGCCAAGATCCAGGAAATTTTCGAGCTTTTTAAAGAATGTTACCTAAACTTTCGAAAGATTTTCTGGGTTTAAAAATAAGGAAAAAAGATACTAAATGCAGAAGAGCAGTTCGTGTGGAAAAGCGATTCTGATCACTTTGAGGTAAGATAATTTCGCTTTCAATTGAATTGTGTTTAGTAAATTATTTTTTAGAATCTATTTCATTCAATAAAAGAAACTTTAATAATAGTATATAATAGGATCTAAGCTATTTTTAATGATATAATTTGCAGTGAACTGCCGAAAAATTAAATAAAATCCTAGTTGTCAGTATAACTAAAAATCGATATGTTTTGCATTGATGCAAATGTAATTGTTACAATTTAATTTTGACAAATTATTTGAGAAAGCAATGTTGAATGCAAAGTGAGTGAACGCAATGTTGAATTTCGTCATTTTTGATAAGGATGTAATTAATTTTTAATTTGTGTAGGCACATTTATTTAAGAAAATAGTAGTATTTTCTTATTGACCACTTCTCATTAGCAAGTATAGAATATTTCAATTTCTGACAACTTTCACAATCTTCTGTCAAATGAAAGACATTGCTGCTTTCATATTTATTATGCTCATTTGCAACTTTTAAATTAAGTTAAATAATCTTACCTCTTAGCAGATGCAGTTTACTTTTTGGATAATATCAAACGTATTTTGTAGTATATAAATCTTAAGATATGGCAAGTTGTTCAATGGTGTTTTTCAGTTCATCATTTAGTATATTTCACATCATAGCAATAATGTATTGGGGATTTACTTCACAATAAATATGTTCAGACTGTTCCGCATGTTTAATCTGATACCCCTTCAAATAATCTTAATGGAGATAAGGTTATTTCACTCAAAAAATATGCCAATTACCCTTAAAATAGACACAAAGAATTTAGAAAATGTATATTTCAATCATTAAAATACAAATTTGTAATCTCTTGATACTAATCAGCGAAAATTATTCTAATTATGATGGCTTTTTAAGGTATTTAGCTCTGCTGATGACAGTTTCAGAGTCATATCTTTTCATTTCATTAGTGGAGAAACAACGATTGGCCAGATAGTTGGAGAAGCGTGTTGTGCCCTGTGGGACTTTTTAAGACTTGTATACATTGCTGTGCCAACTGGAGAAGACTTTGCCAGAACTCTTAGAGTATTGGCAGATGCCGAACTCAACAGGAACTGTGGATGGAGACATATTCAAGTTCGGAGACAAAACCATAAATGTTTCTGATTTTACAACTATTTATCATATTTTTCAATTGTTCTATTGACTGTAATTTTTACCAAAAAGCCTTTTTACTATCTCCGTTGGTGAATATGGGTGGAACAGTGATGAAGGAGTGTTTTAAAATTCAACATTTGCACAATTGTTGAAAAACAATGAACTAAATCTTCCACTTAATAACTTGCCTGGAGAAAGCAACATATTGATGCCTCATTATTGTATCGGAGATGAAGCATTTCTTTTAATGGACAATTTAATGAGGCTTTATCCATGCGGAGGACTTGATGACTGTAAAAAAATATTTCATTTTCTTTTGTCAAGAACTTGTAAAACAGTCGAATGTGCCCTCCTATTTGTTGCTCGGAAAGGAAAACAGACTCGATTGTAAAGCTTCCTGGATAGACAACAATTTTATCTCTAAATACGAAAGAATTGAAGAAAAGTTTAACAGCTTTGGAAATAAAATGGATGTGTACAGCACTCCAGTAGCAGAAGCATGTAGGAGACCTTCGGGAAAGCTAATGCTTTTAGGAATATTCTAAAAAACTAATTATCTATAAAACAAAACATCTTTGCATAGCAAGTAATAAATTTATATTCTAGATCAGGGATAGCCAAGACGTCGACTGCAAAGACGTTTTAGGTAGCCCGCGCGACCATCCCGATAGTGATCTCAGATATTAACAGTTTAATTTATGATTTATGTCATAGAATTAATGAATTATTTAAAATAAAAATTTACTACAGTTTTTGCTTTAAGACCTAAAACAAACTGTGCAAAGTAAGGCACTGAATTTTGCGTTTTACAGTGGAATTAAATCGAAACAATTTGACAAAGTGGGATAGTTAGATTTTATCCTGAAGCCGGTGCATGATAGCGCTGTGACGAGTTGTCTAGTCTACCCGTCACTTCTGGTCGTTTAGTTTCACATCTAAATTAATCGTCTTACGTGGCAGGTCGCTCGCTTCCTACCGCACTGATACGAATTTGTTTCAAAACTGTTGAATGTTCGAACTGTTGTTCGGAACTGTTGATACGAAACTATTGAATATCTTTTTCAACAACCCGTTCAAAATGACTCAGCCAGGCACCAGTTCTAAGAGGAGTAAAACGTACCATTATCACAAAAAGTGGGAAGATGATTTCTTTTTTGTTATGCTGACGGAGAAATGTGTTTGTCTCATATGTAACTCAACTGTGGCATTATCAAAAAAAAAGACATTTTAAAGGCACTTAAAATACTTTACAGACTTTCCAGTCGTCAGTGAACCTCGAAAAGTTAAAGTGCAGTTAAATTTACATTTACAACAATCGGTATTTACGAAAACAAAGCTAAAGCAGTAACATTGGCGTCGTTTAAAATTACAGAAGTTTTGATAAAGCGAAAAAAACCATTCGAAAATAAATGAGGCTTTCATTAAAGCGGGAGAAGTGCTTTACCCCGATTTTAAAAACATATGAAATAATATCGTCAATAAATAATATTTATTGGTCACGTAACATTGTGATGCGACGGACTGAAACTATGAATAATAATTTGGAAAATTTATTAAATGACAACTTAAAAGCTTGTACGTTTCTGTCTCTTCAATTTGATGAATCCACGGATATTAGTGACATTGCACAGTTATGCCTTTTTTGAGAATGATTTTTGAAGATATGACTTCAAAAGAAGAATTATTGACTATAATTCCATTGAAAAGACAAACGAGGGGACAAGATACCTACAACTCATTTAAAAACTTTATTGATAAGACAGGATTTCCAATAAATAAATTGGTCTCCATTTCAACAGATGAAACTCCAGCAAAGGTCAGGAATCGACCTGGTTTTATTGCCTTATGCAATAATGATGAGGAAATTCCCAGTTTTACCAGCTATCATTGCATTATCCATCAACAGGTATTGTGTTCAAAAATACTAAAGTCTAATGATATAATGCAAATTGCTTTTAAAATCGTCAATTCAATTCGTTCAAGAAGTCTTCAGAGACGACAATTTCGGGCGCTTTTGGAAGAAACTGAATCAGTATACGGAGATCTCTTATTGCACAAAGACGGGAGGTGGCTAAGCCGTGGTGCTTTTTTAAAAACGTTTCGTATTCTGTTGCCAGAAAAAAGAAATTTTCTGCAAATAAAAGGAGAGCTCATTACTGAATTGGAAGATGGGAAATGGCTCATGAAACTAGCCTTTCTCTGCGATATCACTGCAAAACTCAACGACTTAAACCTAAATCTACAAGGAAAGAATAAATGTTTAGCAGACATGATGAATGCGAATAAAACTTTCAAAGAAACGATAAAAAGGTATGCGTCTCAATTAAGAAAAAATGAATTGCGAAACTTCAAAAACGTGGAGCAAGAGTGCATCCATAATCCAAACGGAGACTTCGAAGATTTCGCTGAACACTTAGATGTTTTGTTTGAAGAACTTGAAAGAAGATTCACACTGACTTATTTAGGTTGAAAGAAATACTCAATTTTATGATATTTCCCCATATAATGAAAATGTCAACGTTGATGGAGTATTTGAAAAAATAGGACATTTAATAGATATAGCATCA
>JAPDSC010038867.1:0-12748 GCA_026290005.1 Latrodectus geometricus
AAAGAAACCAAATTATAAAAACTCCTATAACTAGGGAAAATCTGACCAAAACATCCCAACTTTTAATTCTTTTTAAAAATACACCATCTAAAGTCATGCTAGCATATATGTAGCATGACAAGGCAAGCTCAGTGAAAGAACAATGAATATTGAAGAATATTGTAAAGTCTAACAAGTGAACTTCAGCAAAAATGACCACAGCTCAAGTGGCTTCTGGGATCTCTTGAGTCAATGATTACAGTTATAAGCCACCTTCATAAGCAGAACATTTAAGGAGAGCAGTAACTCCTAAAATACTTATAATCACAATCATATGCTTGTGTTATTGCTGAATATTGTCTACAGTATTGTCACCTAATGAAACCTGGTCTATTGATAAGTAGAAGCAAGCAACAATCTGAAGAACTATCTTTCACATTTTCCCCTACTAGACAGGTATGTGGTTGAAGGAAACCTGTTCAAGCATATGGTTGTGATTAACTCCTTCTAACTGTCAAGAATAGAGGCTGACCTGTCATGATATGAGTAGCTATGTTGTGGTTTTCTTATGAAAAATTTTAGCTGACAATATTAGCATCATCCTATGATGCAAACTTTGTATCTTGCTGGAGAAAGAATTTTTCAATCTGATAATGCATTTATCCAAATTAGTGAGACTTATCCATTTATAGTTTGATGAATAGGAGGATTAAGTTAGACATCTACCTTGGTTTACAGTCACCCAACCTCAATATAATTAAAACTTTATAGTTTAATTTAGAGCATTCAGTACAAAATTCTTCACTGACATCTCTCCCAAAACTTTCACTTGGTGGAATATTATTTCAAAAATGGTACAATATTCCACCAAACAGTAATCAATACTTAGAAGAAATAAATTACTATATAAATCCAAGCTTTATAAATTTAAGGTGTTTCCACTTTTTACCACCGATATATATACCAAACACAATCCATACAATGCTAATAATAGATTCTTTATAAATATAAGGTGTTTCCATTATTTTGATAACTGCTTGTATGTTTATTAGTAATAAAATGGGTCCAAATTATTTCATTCCTAAAAAAACAAGTTTTGTCATGAATGCTTGTTTCTTGTAATAGTTCTTGTAGAGTTGTCTCATTTAAGAGATTGCAAGATTTCAAATTTAAATGTTGTCAGTTTTGAAAATGCAATTTATTTAAATTTTAAATCATTTTTATATCTATGATAAAGAAATTAATAGAAAAATATTCATTGCAATATTCATGAAACATTTCATATTTAAATTATAAAATTATTAAAACAATAAATCAAATAATATAATTAAATCTGATGATAGATTATATATTTATTATGGCAATAGTAGATTTAAAATTAACATAATTAGATTATGATTTAAAAGAATTTCATAGTTTCATAGAGGAATTTAAATCATGTGGATCTTTTTTATATAAATTCGAAATTATGTTGAAAACAAATTTGATCTTATTACATTTTTTTTTATTTTAAATTACTAGCTAATAGACAAAAAAAATTTTTTTCATTTGTGGAAAGTAACTTGAATTTGTTACCTTCTTAGTCAAGTCTGTTTTCTTAGTCAGTCTGGTTGTTTTCTGTAAACAAATTCGATGATAAGAAATATTTAAAAATTCAAGTGATTATGCCTAAATTTGAAACAAATAGTACAATGTAAGTGGCAAATATGTCATTGATTCTGTTGTCAGGCAAATATCTTATATTTAGATGAATAAAAATAGAAAAAAGACAACATGTAATCAAATATCAATCTTTCAACAATATGATGATATAATCAATTTAATGATCTAAGAACTAAAAATAAATACTTTAAAAATTATATAAGTGGTTTTAGAAATGTACTATAAATTATATATAAGAAGCTATAAAAACTGACAAATTAACATAAATTGCTGTGTAAAATGCACGTCATTAAAAAGTTTTCAGAGAAATTAAAATAATAGTGGGTCTATTGAATAAATACATGTCTAGATGAGTCTGCCACATGTTATAGTAAGATAACTTTAATAGAATTTGAACATTTTAGGTAGTCCACCCGACCATCCCGATAATGACCTCGGATATTAACAATTTAATTTAGGACTTATGGCATAAAATCAATGAATTATTTAAAATAAAAATTTACTACAGTCTACGCTTTAATAACCAAAACAAACTGTGCAAATATTTACGATTTAAAGATTTATGATTAGAAATTTACGATTTAAAACCAAAAACGGACATGATGAGCATGATTAAAACATTTAAAAAAAAAACTATAGAAAGGTATGCATCTCAGTTAAGAAAACATGAATTGAGAAACTTCAAAAACATGGAGGAAGAGTGCATCCATAATCCAAACCGAGACTTCAAAGATTTTGCTTAATACTTACTTGTTTTGTTTGAAGAATTTGAAAGAAGATTCGCTGATTTAATTAGGTTAAAAGAAAGGCTCATTTTATGATATTTCTATTTAATGAAAATGTCAACATTGATGGAGTATCTGAAAAAATAGGACATTTAATAGATCTCACATCAGTCACTGTCGAGGAAGAAATTATTAACCGACTCATCGTCCGCGACGTATCTGTTACGTCGCAATAAACTGGTCGAAAAGCGGCTCATGACGGCAGGGATACGTCGAAACTTTCCTGTTCGAAAGCGGCCTGCGACGGCAGAGATACGTCGCAGCAGAGTTTTCACCGAAAGCAGCCGCGACGTATATTTTCGCGTAGTAGAAATCACTTATTTTTGCTTTCCCCCTAATCGGTTTTTTGATTGATCGGTCTTAATCACTCAAACCACACTCCTTGGAGACTTTTCTTTGAAAACTAAAACTCAGCCTGAGTTTTACGCCAAATATCTAAAATACTGATTATTTTTTCGCCAAGATTCAACTTTAAAATTTAATAATCTATAAATTTATTGCTTTAGAAAAAAAATGCAAGTTTATCCAATACATATTATTTTTAATTTTAGTTGCTAAGCTAATTGAATTCGGCGATTTTATTACACAAAAATTTTAAATCCATATGTATTTTTAAATTATTAATGAGTTTGCCTTCTTTTTCTATGTTAAATTTTAATAATTTTCTTGCTTATACTAATTATTTCTTACAATTTAGTTAATTTAATTCAATTTTTATTGTTTTTGATGGCATTTGAAATTATTTAATTTCCAGTGAAAGAGCTCATGTCTGGTATAGTAAAATCAATGTGTCGTCCATAATGAATAACATTTACCTTAATGACTAAAATTAATTTAATTTGCGTTTTTATTTTTGTGCGTTAGGAAAAAAATTGCTAATAAGTTTACTCTCTGCATATTGCTTTTTATTTCGTTATTACTTTCTTTTTTTACATACACTTCAAATGTTGATAATAAAACAGAAGTATCATCTTAAGGCAATAGTGTAACATGATTGTCTCATAAATGTGTAGCCAATAATATTATACATGTGTTATTTCTTTTTATGAAACATAATATTGAAAAATATATCAACACTATTTATTGTTACACCATATATAAAGTCATTATTTTAATATATCAATATTAAAAAGATACTATTTCTTAAAAATTTTACGATATTAGAAATGTTCTCGATTAAAAAATAAACTATAATATTTCTGATATTATCTTTGTTCTGCTTTGAAAATTATTTTATTCTATATATTTGTTTTATTTGCATACATGTAATAATTTTTCTAGATGACGTAATGATAATATTTAAGAAAATAAAATTACTTACTAGAAATTTATTGCACATTTAAAACAAAATAGATTTATGAGGAATACAAATAATAAAATTTTATTTTGTATTTAAAAATGAGCTAAGTTTTTTAAGGCAGAAAATAGTTGTAGCTCTTTTATTTTAGAAGGTGTGTGAAATGGAATGATCCTATCGAAATAGTGTAATAGTGAATCGAATTCACATTTATGCTATAATCTAAGCAATTAAATTTTTAACCTACAGAAAATAATTATTTTATTACCAAATTTATTTTTTAAATAAGCAGATTATTAATACGTTAGTTTTACAAATAATTATCTTTTAACGCGATCCATATTGAGTATAAAAGAAATTTTTAAACATAATAATCTTAACCAGAGAATTTCTTGTTGTAAAATCGTGAAACAACTACTTTACTCTTCTTATTTTAATAAAAAATTAATTTTTAAGATTTATCTTTTAAACATAAAATGTTATATTCTACATACGAGATATTAGGTAATTAAATTGATATTAATGAAAAATATTAATAAAATTCATTTAAAATATAATTGGGAAAAGTTTTAGGAATGACAGCAAAATAAGTCTCTAATCAATGAAAGAAAGAATAAATATACTAAGAAAATTTATATCTCCCAATCAAAATTAAAATTTTAAATTAAGATACTTCATTATCGAAAAAATCTTTTTAATTAAGAGTCTATATATAAAAAATATAATATATAAATGCAATATAAATATATAATATATAAATGTTTTTCATTCGCGCAAGCGCGTAATATTATGTTGCGAATGCAGCACCATTTTGTATAAAAATACTTATGAAAGAAAAACGTGAATTGAAAAGTCAATAGAAAGCAATAGAATATTATCAATTATTTCATATAAATCTGGTGCTTTTGCCAAATTAAATAATATTCTTTTATTTTTAATTATATGTGTTCATTTAATCCTTACTGTGAATAAATTTCATTATAAACCTATGCGAACTTAATGATCAAGACAGTTGAATATTGAAGGCTAAAATTATTTTTTCTAAAATTTTTATAAGTATTCAATACTATTTCAAACGGATTCTAATATACGTGAGGAGTTTGTTTCCAGGAAGAAAACTATTCATGTGTGACTTCCTTTACAATTTAAGCATGTTTCCTGTTAGTCAGGGAAAGAATGAAAGGGGAGAATGTTTACTTAAATGTAAATAAAGCTTCTTGATTATTCTAAGCAGATGAGAAATTGCTTTCTCGCCCTGATTCATTGCCACAAATTGATGATTATATTCTACTTTTGTAATAACTAAGAACTAACAGAGCACATTACATTCAAAAGTATTTTCGAAAATTTAGATCAATAAAAATTATAAGTAAATAAATTTTTTAATTTAGATTTTGAAATGAAAAAATTCAAATCTAAAATCTAATGAATCCAATCCTAAAACGAAATCATAAAAAAAGATTTAAAACTTATATTTATTATGATTTCCTATTTAAAGAAAAGACAAATTTTTATAAAAAAATATAACTGGAATATTTTTTTATGAATGGCAATAAAATAAGTCTCTAATCATTTAAAAAAAGAAAAATTTGCAAAGAATCTTAACAACTCTCAATTATACATAAAGTCTCTTTAATTAGGAAACTTTATATAGTAGAGATATATGATAATTATATAAAGATTTTGCATTTGTAATACAATAAAATATTACGAATGCAAGAACTTTTCATAAAAATATTTTTATAATGGAGTAATAATAGTCCTTTAGTATTTTATTATATATTATATTATGTAAAATTAAACATAAGTCAATAGAAACTCGTTATAAATTTATAAGTTTTTTTCGAGCAATGATTTTGCCAAATTAAGTTGTAAAGATTATTTTGTTTTTATTTATAATTTTACATAAAGTTTAGTTTATAAACGCTAGATTAATATTTAAAAAATAACTCGAGTAATGCACTTGTGAAAACAAATATTCCATTTATATTGGAATAAATTAAATGTAACAGTTTATGCTTCTTATTAGTACATTCACTGATATATATTTCAATGCAGATTAACTAATGATGTTAATTTTCATATATTGTTACAAGTGGTATTTTATCTAAGGTTGTTCAGTTAGGAGTAGAAAAAATTAATTTAGCAAATAAATTTGAGCTTTAACGCTTTTAAATAAAAAAACAAAATTTATCTATTGAAAAAAGAGCATTAGTGATATATATTTTTAGTTCTGCTAAAAAAATTAAATAAATTAATAATTTTAATATCTTTCTAATTCATTTAGACTGTTGAATTATAGAAACGTATAAATAGTCTAAATCAGCTTGGCTATATGTGTTGAAAGTATTATAATATTGAAAGGGTTTGAAAAATATTTATTTACTTGCATTAAATAATTATAAGTTTCTACTTCTGTAACTTTTAAAATGGAATCAATGTGGCTTAATAACTTTGCTTGAAGAACACTGCTAAATTTTTTATCGTTCAATGATATCAATTGTTCGCTCTCATGCTACATATCCTCTGAACTTATAGGCAACTCACCAACTCTTCTATTAGTATAAATTACTAAATAACAGTATATATATTTCAAGTCCCTGTAAGGTCTACAAAGTGCTTAACTCCAAGAACTGAGAAAAATGTATTTCCAGATGAAAGGAAATATATAATAAGGACCTCAATATAATCTCTCTCTCTTCCTCTCTCAAATAATTTAAAGTGCTTTGGAAAAATTTTCTTAAAAAAAGGTTGTCACATATATTGAAAAATTTTCATTTAAATTCTTTTGAGTGTCAAATTCATTTTCTATTTCACCAGATTGCTTCATAATAATAGAATATTATTTTGATTTAATGAGAATAAGTATATTGAATATTTAATTAATAATGTGTTTTAGGCAATTTATTTTTCGTCCATCACTTGGAATTCTTTACGATTAAAATACAACTTTAATTTAATAAATATCTTGTTAAAAATATCTAAATAATATTTTTTTAATATAAAAGAAAAAAAATTGTAAAAGTAATAAATGATTTTATAATATTGTTTTAGAATGTAAATACGTAAGAAATATCATAATTAAGAAAGCACACATTCAGCAAATATAATGTGTTGAATTTTCATTTTTTTGATTTATACAGAACAATGTTAATGCAAGTTTATCTGCATGTATTTTGCATTAAAGAATTTTATTTTCGTGTACAATAATACAGAAATGAAAATTAATCTTTTTTTTTTTTTGTAAATATTTAATTTTTTTGGTCTAAAAAACTTTTCCAAATATTTAAATATAAAATGAAAATAATTTTTCAGATATAGTATAAACCAAGAACATTGCACGCATTTATTCAGCTTGTTATGCAAGTTTCCTTATTCTCTGTTTAATTGCTTAAACTCAAAACATTTAGATAAATAAATTATAAAGCTTTGATTAATTTTTTTGAAAATAGCATTATAAAAAATTGAAAAATAATAAGGATTTTTGTTTTCATGTAAACACTTACCACACAGATTACTACATAGAAATGTGTTCATATAAAATAAAAATTTGCTTGTGTTAAGAAAAATATAATGTGATAAAATGCATTTTTAGTAACATTATTTTATCCTACTGTAATACAAATTTGAAAAACTTCTGTGTCTCATTCAAAAAGGGAAAATTACATTATACAGAAAATAATAAATATACAAAAATATGTTATTCAATAAATCTAAATGCATATGCGATTTATAAAACGAGCAATTTATTTAATTAAATTGCGTAAAAATCTAAAACATAATAATTTGAGGATACCGCTTTTTTGAACTTATTTTTACGTATTATTTACCAAGTCAACCAAAAAACCCTGAGGTATTTCTTCAATCATTTTCACAATTACACAAAAAACAGTTATTTATTATTAATTTTTGCTTTTTTTAAGTTTTACACAAAAATAAGATATACGTTTCCATTTTAAACACTTTTATTGGGATGTACAATTCTTTCTGGCAAATTGGGGTAAATACATGCAACCCTAGATAGGGTAGTTAGCGGTAAGTGACATCCCCTGCCTCTAAATTGAGCAATGTGACAGCTTTCAAGGGGGTAGGAAATATTTCCAATGAGAATGGTGGAAACAGTCGACGATTTTTGTATAGTTTAGGAAAGTGGCTGTGGGACGAAAAAGTAGCATATCTGGTTTTAAAGAGGAAACATTTTTCGCAGATTCTAGAAATTTTCTGGGCCGCTGAGTCGGTTAAATAAGATGCGATATATTTCCTAAATCCAGAGAATATTTAGCAATACTGATTTTTTGAAATTAATTTCTGAGGAAACGTTTCCGAATATTTAGAAATTGATTTTGTATTTGAAATCATACTTTGGATCGAGGTACCTTTGCGAATCTGTTTTTTCAACCATAAATGAATTAAAAAAAAAAAAAAAAAACATTGGTCGCATTTAATAGATGAACATTTAATTTCATGTTTATACATTGCAATAAGCTCGTACAAGCCACAATATGATAAACTTGTCTCAGATATACAGTGCCAAATTTCAACTAAACAAAGTGAATAGGATGGTCAGTTTTTGATATATGAATACTTTGATTATTTTCGTCAGTAAATTTTTATTTTGTAAATATTAATATTAAGTTTTTTTAGAAAAATTACATAATTTACCATTTTTTCTTGTTACCGAAAATAAATATGTACGTTAATTTCGATTTTTTAAATGTGGAGTAGACCCCGGATCCCAAAAGTTTGGCCACCCCTACTTAAATAAACTTTATTGTTTTAGCTGTATATTCTTTTAATTTTTTTGAAATAATCATTAATTTGAAGTATAATTTACAAAAATATTCAAGTTAGTTTTTACAAATATTTCTCATTATTGTCATACCAAAATTTGATTAAAAATATTATGTATTCATAATTCCATTTATATTTGGCCAAAATTAATAGGTAAAGTAATATTTATTTAACAAGTGAATTTTGGCTCCTTGGAAGAATCTATATTGGGAACTTATGGAAATATCTTTAAAACTCTTAGAATATGTTTCTTGAAGATCTACATGAACCTTAGTTATAATCCTTTTTTCAATAATATTTTGAGAATATTTACATCAAAAATAGCTTTTAAATATTTACTAAAATTAATTACTATAAATAAAGGCTTAAGCTAAGGACAAAATTATGATGGGAATTTTATTAAGAAACAAAGTAGAAAAAACTACATGAAAGGCATGATAAAAGCAAAACTATTATTTTCTTTATATGAAGAAAAATTTATGTAAAATTAAATTGTGTCTTTTCTGCTCTAGGAATAGATTTTGGTCTTATGAAAAATTTTACAAGTAACATTTTTAATTTTGGTTAATTTTGGTAAAAAACTTTTGGTTTTATGACAATAATCAAGAAGTGCAAAATTTTCGCTATTGAATTTGAAAACAAAATTCATCTGAAATTTTTTACTAACAAATATAATGTCTACATTACGTTCGTTTGTTATCCTCAACAAGCAACTGGTGAATTATGACAATGTCAGAAATGACATCGTTTGAAATTTGTAAGCTATTTTTTCTTATAAGTTACTTAAGCAACTTTTCAAATATCAAGTTAAATTGAGATTAAAAACATGTACTCCATGCTTATTTGATTCATGTGTGGATTATTAAGCAAAATTAAAACATAAAATATAATTTTTGTATTCTCAAAATTAATTTAAAACAATGATGTGTTAAGCTAACCACCTAATAGGGCCATATGCTTCATACTCCAGGACCCTCAGTCATTAAAACAGATATAGCCACTTGCAGGTCATGACCCCCTTATATGCTGTTGTGCCAATGAGTTTTTAATAACTTTGACAATGCAATGAAATATGAATGAAAGATTGTAGGTATAAATTTATTTTTGTGAAAAAAATGTGAAACATGGTAGGAAAAAAATGTTTATGTTTATTGTTTAAAATATTTATCACAAAATTCGTAAGCTGAAATTTATTTACCTGAAATTACTTTTTATTACCAGTTTTTAATATTTTTGATTTGGTAGGTTAGGAAAACTGGCACATTCATACTTCTATGTTAAAAATTGTATTTGACAAATTATTTCTTTTTTATAATAATCTTGTAATTTAAACAGTTTAATGAATCCATGTGTAACTCAATTCACAAATGACTGTTTCATTTTTATTTTTTTTTTTTTTAAATATTAATGCTGTTTTGTTCCTGCATTATTTTGAGAAATAAGAAATTACAAAATAATAAGCTAGTTTTCCTTAATCTCAAATTGTAAATAAATCTCTTTTGTATTACATTCCTCTGTAATTTTGTTCATTTCTACACTTATGGTTATTTAAAAATTCTGTGATATTCTAAATAAAAATGTACTAAAAATAGAAAAATTTAAATGTTAATTCAAGTATCCATGCATAATTTTGACTTCAAACTTTTATAGAATAAATCAGAAACCAGTATAAATTTGCAATTCTAAGAATAATTAAAGTATAATTAATATTTACATTTGTTAACTGGGAATAAAAAGTTTTCTTTTTTTAATACAGTATATAATTATAAATTTTATTATTTTAATATTAAAAGCTATTTCAGTTTAGATGATTTAAAAAATTTAATCGATTTATAAGAAAACAAAATATTTTCTATTACTAAAATTTCAAAGTAAATTAATTGTTTTAGTCAGCATATTTTGCTACAATTTTCAAAGCCTAAATTCTGTGTTCTCAGAAAACTAGACAATTTTCAATCACAATTTTGTTACTTTAACACTTGCAGTGTACTTATCTGTTAAATTACATTTGGAATTTTAGTCCATTTAGTAATATTTTTCTCTTGAATTTAAGATATCTGTATACTTGCTGATTCTGTGTTTATTTTTTATGTGTGAATTTGAAATCTTGTTATCATCTTCCCTCAGTAGTTTGATAAATTGCTGTTTTAATTTGTATTTCATTCAACAGATTTTAAAAAACACTTTTTTTTTCTTGTGATTTTATTTCAAAAATATCATACTAAGAATTTGCAAACTTGCATCAAAATTATTATTAAAAATAATTCAATCACATTTACATAATAATCAAATTTTATATGCTTTTTATATATTTTAAAGGAAGTACATTGTGTTACTGAAAATGTATCATGCGAACATAAGAATGTCTTTTTCATAATTTTATTTAACTTAACAATTACAGAGTTTATGATGTAAATAAATTTTACAAAATAAAAGATTAAAAAATTAAAAAAAATTAATATATTTGATATATTTCAAGCTCAGTACCAATTAGCTTATTTTCATACATTATAATTTCATAACACATTATAACTTCAAGTTAAATGATATCCTTGAATTTTTGTGTTGCTTGTACTTGTTTGATGTAAAATACTATTTTAATTAATGCATTACAATTACATTCTAGAGCCACTATTGGACCTAGAGGAGAATTAATTTATACTCATAAGAGGTATTTATTTTGACTATTACTTTGTACTTATTATTTAACTTTTGCCATCTTTAACAATTCTGCATGCATACCAGAATATTTTCATTATTAACATCGTAAAATGCTTATCTACTAACATCACTAACCTGCTTCCATAGGGAAATGACATGGAATATTGATAGATATTTAGAAGATCAATACCAAGCATGCCAGTCATGGCGAAAAATTTATTGGAGAGTTTGGGGACTCATAAATAGTTTACAGTGTGTCACTTGTGGAAGTCATTTCTCTTGCTGTGATTTTACAAGATGTCCATATCATAAAGAAACAATAACATTTCCTGCTACTGAACAATCTGAAAATGTTCATAAACCTGGTACTTTTTCATGCTGTGGAGCAAAAGCTTATAAATTTGATCCAATTGATCCATTGTTCCTATTATCTGTTAGTATTAATATTTCCTTACATATATATTTTCTAAATATCTGTTCCATAGTATTTTATTTATCACATTATTGCACATTCTGAAATAAAATTATTGTTAGAAATGATAAATGCTATTACACTAGTAGTAATTTCTCCTTTATTTAAATGAAAAGAATTAAAAGAAATTTAGGAAGTGTCCAAGTTTGATTGTTGTACAACCAAATAGAAAATGTAAATGTAGTCAAAATTATATTTAACAGAATATTTATTATTGAAATCAATGCATAAAAATTTTATAAATTCCTATCATCTTGAATAAAAAGATTTCATTCCTTTGTTTAAAAGTTAATTAGCACTCTAGTTTATATCCAAATTTTTTTAGTCCTGTCTCTAAAATGGGCATGAAAAATGCCTAAAAGATTCATAATATGAAGTAAAGCCTATTTGTAATTGATAACTATTTAGAGATTAAATCTATTAAAAAGAGTTTTTTAAATGGAAAATATTATAAAAAATTTATTGCCAAATGTAAAGTATGATATCATTTGCACAATAAAGAAAAAGTTTGTGTTTTATGCATAGTTTACTCCCAGATTAATTTCATTTATTCATGTCTGAGTATTGAAATTTCAAAGTGGAATCAAATATTATATTTGTTGAAAAATTTGAGTATACTAAATTATTTTAATAAAACTTTATTACATTAAAAGTAAAGGTCGATATATTAATAGAAAAATTTAAAGCATTCTATAATTTTTCACTATGAAATTAAACTATAATGCAAGATTTTGTTATTTTATCTGTTTTTCTTTATTAATTTTAAATATATTAATTTTATATATTTTATAATTTTATTAATTTTAAATATTTTAATGCCAATTTTTTTTTTATTAAAATGGTTAGTTGATATCTAAAATGATTAGTACTCTGGATTTAAATTACTCAGCTCTTGAGTGTTATTCCCATTTCAGATGACATTTGTAATAGTTTGGAATCAACTTGTATATTAGATCCCACTCAATATTAGCCCTAGAATGCAAAAAGTGATAGTAGAATGATGAACAAACTTTGTATCAGATTGGAGAATTTAACAAAGTTTAAGTCTTCCACTGAAAATTTCTTAAAAAACAGGAGTTTTTTAATGTATTAAAATGTTAT
>JAPDSC010038869.1:0-11597 GCA_026290005.1 Latrodectus geometricus
TTTTTCAAAAGCTATCCAATACTCTAAATATTAACAGTGTAAATATCCATAAAGAAATATTCTTAAAAGTTAGCATTATTGAGCAAGAAAACTATATTGTCTTTTTTGTTTTCAGCAGGCACGTGTGTGAAGTAAGTGCTTGGGAAATTTCTGAGTTTAATTCCTTATGATTGGAGAATATAGTCAATACCAACGTAATGTCTTCTCGAAAAGGATAGCTTGTTTTCTGATATCCAAAATGTTTACAGCCGCTTATATCTTATTAGTCAATCTCTAATTTTATTTATATTACGAAGATTACAGTATTTACTGGATATTATTATTATTATTATATCTCACACATTTGAAGCTACAGAATGAAATCCAGTCTCAAAAACTATCATGCCAGTAATTAAGAAATTATCACATTTATTTAATAAGATTCCCATAAATTTTAGACCATAACAATGGTATAAAAATATTGACTTTATTCATTTTTCATGCAGTACAAGCTCGAATAACTTCCTATAACGCATTTGACAGAACATATGTGTTAGTAAAAATTTAAAAATGTACTATTTTATCCATGAACTATGGCGGGGTTAGTTGACTTTCTTATTTAGGGGTACGCAATAATATTGATTAAATAATATTTTAATATCTTGTGCATTGGCATAATTAAGACTGTCAAATGTACTTCATGGTAATATTTTCAATTTTTCTTTTGAGATGAGTCTAATTCTTATAATAATGGTTAGAATTCTATATTTTAACATATTTTCTTCCAAATTTCTTTTTCAGTTGGAAACTTATTTTAATATTTTATTTAATAATTTATCAACATTGAGCTTCAAATACACATTAAAAATTATTTTGTTATATATTGTTCGATTTCCTGTGAAAGCTTTGAATAAACAAAATATGTCTTACATTTTTGTTTGAAACTGTGGTCCAAACTAAAGCCATGACAACTATTTCCATAATAACCACTATAATCACTACGATGGCAAACTGGAAATGAAAGTAAAATTTATTAAAATATAATTAATATGAAAACTGACAATGAATGCCTTAGAAAATCAACATGTTCTCGCAATTCTTTTAAGATTCCAGTAAAAACAAAAATTGCAAAAGCAAATTTTTGGTTTTTCAGCAGAATTTTAGTAGCATAAACCTTTTATTTTATTGAAACTAACATAAAAATATCACGTAACAATTGATATTTTTTAAGTTTACAACAAGAATAATACTTTATAATTACAATGATTGTGTGTAACGATTCTATAGTAACAATCATATATATCATATAATTAATTACATATTAAATATAAGTTATAATAAAGTTACTACACACTGAATTAAAATTTATTTTTGAGTTGCAAATTTAGAAAGTTTCTTTCATTTCACATACCTGTTTTAAGCTAAAAGTTTTTAGAAAAATAACTTTTGAAACAATGTATAAAAAAGATAGAAATATTTAATTCGGAAGTAGCAACGTTATGTTGTTTCCTTTTTAATTTATGACTAATTATTCAAAATTAAATTAAATTTATAATCACACAATAAAATTTTGGTTCATTTTTATTGCTTGTTTCTTTCTAAAAATACATTAAATCCGATCATAGATATTTTTAAAACTTTTGATTACAAATATAAACAATATATAATAAAATACTTGAATGAAATTAATTAAGTATTGATAATTTTTCTTCATTCAGATTCATTTAGTTTTTTCAATTTAGGTTTTTGATTCAGTTTCTTCAATAAAAAGAAATTTATAATTTATTATATTATTTAAAAAAAATATTATAGTAGTTACTTAATTTAAATTGAGTACTTTTAAGGTTACTATTATTAACTGCATATTAATCATTATATCATAGAAAAATAATCAAAAATAAACAATATATTTTTTCATAAAAATTATGGACAGATAAAAGAAAAACATTATTAATTTTTAAGTTTAATATTTTCCTTAATGAATGAACATAACATGATGTAAACTTATATTTATGATTTTATAATATGAAGTCCCAACATGTGAATTTCTTTTAATAAAATAAAATACAGACATTTAATTAAAAAAAAATTCAATCTTAACAAATTATTGTTTAGATATAAATAATCTAAAATGGTTATTGAACTATATTAAGATTACTGCAATAATTTAAGAAGTACTATATTTAAGAATTACATTTTAAATAGAAGGAATATAAATAAGGAATTCATTGCTGTAAATAATTTCATATAGTTTTAAAATTAATATTATTTATTTCCTTTTAATCAATATTTTCTTCTTTCAGCACACTGAGCTTTCCTGACATTTTTTTTGTTTAAAATACAATGAGAAAATTTAAGGATTTAGAATATATAAAGATTTCAGAGATCAACTCAAACAAACTGAATATTAAAATTTGTTTAATTTATACGAAATTGCTGAAATGAATTCTTGTATTGCATACATTATTTATATAGATGTTTATTTCTCTTTATTTTTGAAACTTTTATTGATTCCTTTTAAGCATTTTTATATTAGAAGAGTTTTGAAATTTTTATATGCTGAGAAAGTTGAAGATGATTTTGGCATATAGGTATTCAAACAAAATTTTATTGACTTTTCATAAAGAAATAAGAATTTATTTCTTACTGACTTTAAACATCATTTTTTACTCATGTTCGCTGAAATTTGAAAACTTTTATTAATTTTTCGTTCATAAGCATTCTTTAGCTGCTCTTACAAGCTATGTTTGTGTTAGTGTACAAAAATGTAAGCAATATGTTTTTTAAATACAAAAGTATAGCTAGGAATTGCTGCATTTTTTCGAGAGAGAGTTCTTCTAGTTTTACTGCAGGAATTAATTTGATTTCTTCAAAAAAAAGTAAACTAGATTGCATTATTTTTATCATTACCTATAGACATCAAATTGAGTCATAGGAAATTCTATACACTAATTTGATTCTTTCAAGAAGAGTAAACTAGATTGCATTATTTTAATCACTACCCATAGACATCAAATTGAGTCATAGGAAAGTCAATTTTAACATGGATGAAATCATGTATTCACGCCTACTTGGGAGCTAAACACTGCGGGTCTCACGTTAGGCTGACCACTCAACCGGGACATTTGCTTTGCTTCCCTCAGTTAAGAAATAGGCACTCTTGTCTTGAGGCTTTCATGAAACTGAGGTTTTAAAATTATAATGTATTTATAACAAAATACGCTTCTTAGAAATCGCTCAAATGTATAATATAATACACTCAAATGTACAAATTATTTAGGTAACCAAAATCATTCGTAATATACAACACTTCACAGACGATTCATCTTTGAAGTTTCTGTAAATGTACCAGAGAAACGTTTTTCATTTTATACCAGTTGCTTTAAATTACATTTGAGTATTTTAAAAATTATTGAGAAATGTTTAAAATTGAATTTCCTTATATTCTACTAAATATTTAATAACTCTAGAAGAAATATAAATTATTTTTAATTTCTAGGAAATTCAGTTTTTACTTAAAATGTTCCATACTTTAAATATACGATGTTTGATAAATTCTTTTCTAATCATGTAAGATTACGTTTTATTTTTTGCGTTAGATTTAACAGGATTTAAATTTAAAAAATTACCAATATTTTTTTTAAATCATACTTTCAAAATATGAATCATGACCGTAAAGTATCATGACTGATTTAAATCATGACCGTAAAGCATTTTCAAATCAAAGATATATTTGATTTGAAAATGCTTAACGGTCATGAAGATTTCAAGGAATTTCTTAAGAAAATTATTGAAACTTTTAAAATATTTTTGCACTTAAAAATCAAGTTTTTATATTCAAAAATCTAATGTAGTCTCGTAAATGAAAATCATTTTCAGGTTTTGAAGGAATTAATTTTCTTGACATGAAACTTTCATTTCTTAATGACTTCAGTTTGAAAATTGTTTCAAGAATAGAAGAATAATGAATATATGAATATGATTGTTAAGCATTTCAATTATTAATTATTTTTGGAAAGTAATAAATTTATTACTATTGTCATGATGATCCTTAGTTATCCTTAGTTTGTGAAATTATTTTATATAAAATAAAGAAAATGCAAATCATTTGATTGTTTTTTTTTATCAATTTATTATGTGAATTATCATCAATAAAAAAATCAAATTTTACGAATCAAATTGTAATTTTTCGAAACTTATTTTTTCCCTACTCGATTTCAACTTAATTAGTTCAGTCTAGTAATGTTCTTTTCTAGCAAAGTATATGCATTCATATCTTAAATTATTTCCGAACTTCTAGTTTAATTGGCATATTTATCTGTCATTACATTAAAATAAAGTTTTAGAAGACTGATATTAGTTAAAAGAATTTGAATTATTTCAATATACTGTTTTAATGAAATTTGAAGAAGCATTAAAGAAAATTTTATATAGTTTTTGATATTTGCAGTACATGAAAAAATGTTTAAAATATAATGTCTGTCAAAGCAATTGATGCCTTATAATTCTTAAATGTAAATACATTTATATCTTTTAAAATGCTTTTCCGATGCATTTCTTTTTTTAGACTGTTGTATAAGAATCAAAAGGTGAAATATAAATACATTCCTTTTATATAAAAATCTAAATTGCCTTAAAGAGTATTTTTCTGCCCAGTTGAATATTTTCTGCCAAACATTTAGTTCTCCCATACATAAAAAATCAAACATATGCAAACAAATATATATGTAGACATAAATAGTTTTCTAAAAATCCTATTTTCATTTTTAACTAGTTAAGGTTGAGAACCTAAAATTGAATGCTTATTTTTCATATATTTTTAAAATTTTATTTATATTATAATGGTAAAGCTATTAATTTCGTACAAGATAATAGTTCTGAGATAAATACAAAATATTTAAAATGTTAAGTTTACAAAAAGCTCTCATTAACAACAGAATCAATTTGATTTAAATTATTCAATCTTGGGAAATTAATTACAACTCTTTTTTTAAATAAATTTTTAAAGTAACAGACACATTAAAAATATAAATAACATTTTTTGTAAATTTTTTAAAGTAAAATATTAAGCAAATGTAAGCAAGCTCACTATGACGAGAAAACATATACTAGACGCTGCAGCTCCATAGCAACCAATGAACCCTATAATCATGATGATGACGCCAACGAAAATGAGAATCCATGATGCTGATGCGAACTGAGTGACGTCGAGATTGCTCTGGATTTTCCAGAACTCTTCATCAACTTTAATCCAAATGCCCAGTGCTGTTATTGCTGCACCTAAAACCTATTGAAGAAGAATCATCATTAATTGTTAACGAAAATTATATAAGTTATTTAGACAACTTACTATTCATTATTATTCCAAATAAATATTGAACAAAATTTTACAGCTAAAGTTAAAATCAAGTTTTATTTATAGTAATAATATAATTTTTTTTACTAAAGTTTCAAAGATTTTTAATGTAAAATTAATTATTTCTATTTAATAGCAAATAAATTGTGTCTTCTTGTTTTTAAATCTGTATTCAAAATTGATTATTATTATTGAAATACTACTGCTTGGCATAGAAAATACAACACCGTGAAGTTTTGGTCGTATAAATATGCAAATTTCGGACATTACGCAGCAGAACATGTTATGTGAAAAATGTAAAATGCAAGTTGGTCATGTGATTATCGCGCTAGATAAAAGGGATAGAAACCGAGGACAAACCAACAGTCGTATCTTTTTGTCGCTTAGGAAATCCAGTATTTCGGGAAGTTCAAAGCTGCAGAAGACACGTGTGAATGAAGTGATGACTGGACGAAGACAGTTCCGGCAAACGGATGGTTTTGTGAGAGGTCAAATTGTAAGTTTACGTACGGCTGATTGGTCCTACCATCGTATCGCTGCCGAAACCCGCCTAGATGTATCAACTGCGTTTAGAATTTGGACCAGATGGGTGAATGAACAAAATGTTAATAGTCACATTAAACCAGTTCCATCTAGACGGACAACATTATGCGGATTGAGGCATCCGAAGGGCGGTTATGGCGGCCCTAAAGTCAACTTCTCTTAACATTCTGCGCTATGTGCAGCCAGTTCTGGATGCTCCAATATCTTCGAGAACAGTTGCATGACGATTGGCTGAAAAAGTCTTGCACACATACCGTCCTTTACGAAGACTGCTATTAACGCCAAGGCACCGTAGGGAGAGATTGCGATTGTGTCGTCAACGAGCCACTTAGACAACTGAATGGCAGAATGTGGTGTTCAGCGACGTGTCTCGGTTTTGTTTGACTAATGATAGTCACCGGGTGAGAGTCTAGAAGCGTCGGGGAGATAGAGCCAATTCGACCACTATTGTTGCATGCCAGACCACTCATCAGCGTGAAATAATGGTTTGGGGTGCAATCAGCTACGATAGCAGATTACCACTAGTGTGCATCAGAGGCACATTGATGTCACTGCTTTACGTTGATAAGGTGCTGCAACCTGTTGTGTTACCTTACCTTCAGCAGCTGCAAGACAGTATTTTCCAGCAGGATAACGCAACATCGCACAGGGCACTAGTCAGCAGACAATGCTTGCAGAATATTTAGTTGCTTCCTTGGCCTGCGATGTCTCCTGATCTTTTCCCGATAGAGCATATCTGGGACGGGATTGAACATCGCTTGTCTGTTATGCCCCAGCCGCTGTCGGAGGGCACGTTAATTGACTGTCTTCCTCGCAAAGTGTCTGCTTGCATCACCGCGAAAGGCGGCCATACTACTTACGGATTTTCTGCATATTTCGTCCATGTAAGAATTTATCTTTTTGTAAATAACCTCACTTATTTATCTATGCATGCTCTGTCTTTGTATCAATTTTTATCACAGTCTCTCCAATATTATATTATATGGTGTATATATATATATATATATATATATATATATATATATATATATATATGCCCCTTGATTTTGCTATTTAAAAACATTCTTTCATGAATGGAAGTTGATTGGAAAACAGCAATGATGTGATGGATTTTCTATTGAAAATAATATTGACTCCATAGCGTTCCTATAAGCTTTATTTTTCTGAAATATTTCAAAATAACAAATGTTTTAAAATTACAATTAATGATATTTTTGAAAATAGAAGAAGAATCCCCTATAAAAAGATAAATATCGGTACAAAAATTTTTCTACATCAATTGGATAATTGCATTTCTAGGTGAATAATTTTTTTTTCAACAATGTAACTAAATTAATTTATAGTTGTATCTATGTATGCAATGATGATTTATAGCAATAATCAATAATTTTAGGTATTTTCTTTTTCAGTTCAAATACGCATTAATGTCGAAAACTTATTTAATGAAATATTGGCAATTTTTAATATAGTTTTTATTGACTACTCTTGAATAGGTTCTTATTTAACAAGATTAAATAGTTTTCGGCTCTTATAAAGCATTACATTCTTATAAGGCTATTTCATACTTTCTTAAGTGACCACCGTTACGCAATTACAATGATAATAATATGGACTTGTTTCTAAAGTTGATTTTAATCAGTGAAAAAAATCATTCCAATTACTTAGATTTCCTCCTTAGTCAGAATATAAATTGCAATTTATATTACAGTAATAAAATTTCTTCTCTTTTATAATCTTTGTCTTTAATCACTTAATTATGGTTAAAGAATTTATTAGACTTTTTATAATATTTAATTAAAATTGAGTTTTAAGGCATCATTTGAAAAAATTATTAATTCGAACATTTTTAAGTATATCGTTTTCAATTTATAATGATTGTTCTATGATTATAATTTTAATAAAAGTTTGTGATTTGAAGTTGAAAAAGTGAGCTTCAATATCAGATTGAAAATGGTGATCATGAGAGCTGTAGTGACGCCATCTTGTGATGAAATAATTAAATATATAGATTCTTAAAAATGTTTCTTAAAAGTTCTGAAATATTAATTTTCTCAAATTCTACCTTTGTCTTAAAACAGAAACTGAATTTAACAATACTTGTTGTATATAAAATAGCTATATATTTCATTTGAATGTACTATTGAATTTAAAGAAAAAATATCATTTAAAAAATATATCACGTGATTTAATTTTCTATTTTACTAATTGAGAAAAATGAAATCACTTTTACTTTTCTTATAAATATAATTATAAACAACTCTAAAATATGTAATAATGTAGCAATTTTTTAATTTCTTTTACTATACCTTTTTTCTAAAAAATTATGTTCATTTTATAAATTATGCTAACATTTTATAAATATGTTTTGAATTGCAGCTTTGAAAAACTTGAAAGAGATATAAATTTTTGCAATTTAAATAATTCAATAACATATTTTTATTAAATAATTTGGAGAAATATTTTGTTGCAATATGATCATTTTATACTAATTGATATGTTCTTAATTATTTCTTGCAGAAACTTTAATTGTAAAAATATAATGAAAACCTTTTTTGTGTTGACAGTATATTGAATATAAAGGAAAGAAAATATATTCATGAACAAAATTATCACATCTTTTGCTCTCAGTCTCCATGACAAATTTACTGTATTGAACAGGAGAAATAATTTTTGTTTATCTTCTTTTATATACTTAATTATTTTCAGGCTGAACACTTTAAAATTAGTTAGAAATTGTAGGCAAGAGAATTATAATTTTTTAGACACATAATGTAAAAGAAAGAAATATAAGGTTCATAAAAATGAAGTTAGTCTGAAACTAAACTTAAAAAAGCAAATAAACAACGCAAAGAAAAAAATCGACACAAATTTTTCTTTAGCAAATGTATCTAGATATATTGTTCACAAGGTAATCCATGATAAAAATGCTTTTATTATTTACTTTTTAATTTAGTCAAATTTTAGAATGTTTGTTTACATGATTAGGCAATAACAAAGAAAATTTACAATTCCGAAGATATTTATTTCAATTTTTAAAAGAAAAATACAATTTATTTTACTAAAATATATTTGTGTAACTAATGAAGCAAGCACGTGCTATGTACAAAACAAACTATCTGTCGAACAATGGGATCATTTATTTACTGCTTTCAGCGCTCTCTTTCGGTCACTTGTTGAATAGATTCTGATGAGTTTAAATGTATTAATAATATTTTGAATTAAAAACATATTTGAGGGGTAATATAAATAAAATAATACAGTTCTATCACAATCAACATCCACTTCACTAAGATTCCACTACATCACAAGTAACTTCTGAATAATAAAAATTTTTGTTAGTCAGAAAAAATTATACTTAAAGTTTTGCGTTGTCAAATAAAGTAATTACTTTCTTTCTCGTTCTTTTAAATAATCCGTAAAATAAACTAAATATGAACACGAAGTGTAAAAAAATAGATTTAATATACGTTTTATAGAATACCACAACAAATCTCAAAAAGTTTATTTTAAACGATAAATTAATTAAGTCTTTGTTTACAATTACATTTACCTAAACATGTCATTTTAATTTGATACGAGTTTACTGATGTAAGCAGTAATAATCTAATAAAAATTTATTCCTAGAGACCCAGGTTTATACAGAATTGTTTTATTATAATTCCTGTTATATCAGAATTAGAAACAAATTACTACTTATTACGGCTTACTGTCATTAGTAAAAAAAAATTATTAAAAATATATTTCAAATAGCCCAAGTTAAGATATTATTTTATTATTTTACGTTACATCAGAATTAAAAATAAAATACTATATTAAAACCATTTTACTCTTATTAGCATTTAATAATGATAATCATATAATTCCTTTTTAAAATAATGTTATAAAAGAAAAATTTTATAAATTTCACTTTTTAATATTATTTTTTGAAAAATTGTTTCACATAATTCCAAAATATATTTTTCTGTTTATTATTTCTAAGCGTTTTAAAAAATTTCTTCCAAGAAGAACTATTCAGAAGCGCAGTTCTTAAAATAAGTTAAGCAACTTTCTTACTCTACAGAGACCATTGTTTTCAAAGTCATTTCTCGCTAGCGCAAATAATTTATGTCATACGTCATGCTCGATTGCGCAGGAGGACAAACAAGGAAACGTGGTGTATGGTTGACACAGCCCCGATGGAATGCGTATTCTCTGTTTTCGTTTTAAGCAATAATCACTGCAGTTTTATTCAAAATAAATAAAGTTTTTTTATATAAAAAGTCATGCATTTTATTATTTTAACTGTTTTATAAAATAATTCTTCGACTTACCCATATGAACAGGTTGAAAACAATGAGGAAGAGCCTTAGACACGACATCCAAGCTTCGGTGTTCTCGGGCTTGTAAACGAAATGAGGTTTGGGAAATGAACCGATTGCCTTTCGCTTCTGAACGCGGGCGTACGACGCTTCGTCAGTTTTCGCTGTGTCGTAATCACGCTTAGGTGGATCGGGAGGTTTTTCGTCAACGTTGACAGCCGTGGCGTTATCTCTGCCTGCAGCAGCTTCAGTTTTCATCTGATCTGCCACCTCCACCGGAGTGGTATCTTCTGCTTTCATCATTATCAATCAGTGCACCCCTGAAACAGCACAATGGTTGAGAGCTGCCTCTCGATAGTGGATATGAAAATAAAGTAAAAGATAGTGAGTTCTGATATACACCTTAAAAAAATTGTTATTTGAATATGTGATAAAGGATATTAAAGTGAAACGGTATTAGAAACAGTGTAAAGTTCGGAATGTGTCCCTTATCTGTTGGTTGTCCCAGGTAACGTAGATAACTCGGCTTTTGCGTTGGTGTGTTTGAATAACAATATGTTTCCTAGAAGTGAAACTGATAAAAAAGGAAAGCTGTTTCTGTTTTGCTAAGTTTGTAACTGGCAATCCATTATATATGGAAGAATTTTAAAAGTAAATGTGATACTAATTTTATAATTTTTTTTAATAAAAAATCCATCAAAAGTAGAAATGGAAAATATAATTCAAAAAAATTTCAGTTATGCAGCAAATAGAAAGCTTTATTGAAGTATTTTACATAATAATTATAATATAAGTCGTCACAACGTAAAGAGCCCCTTATAACTGGAAATTACGGAAGAGATAACCAAATTTTTATTTAATGAAAATAAAATTAATTGAAAATTTCTTACATCTAAGATTAAAAAATGATCTATAATTAAGTTGATTTTATATGAATGTTAGAGTATACTTTTAGAATTTATTTTGAAGCTACGGGTAAAAGAAAAGTTTATTTGAATTTTTTCAAAGATTTTTTTGTATTTTTTATAAAGCTGCCTTTATGATTATTTTACTTGTGTAATGTAAAAAGATGTATTAAAAAATATAAAAAGTAATGTTATAAAGATAGTTTCTATGTTAATTTACTTATGTACGCTCAACAGATCGAATTAGAATTTATGCCTTAGTGTCTAAATGCCACTTGAATTGCATAATCTGCAGTTCTAGCGATGTAATAGTTTGAGATGTATATTTACATAGTTTGAGATGATCAGCAAAAGACGACTTCGATTATGATGTTTTATACTTTTACATCTTGGATAAATCATAAAAACATTGAGTTGAGGGCTGCCCTACTGTGAACATACATCACACATTTTGATATGACTATATCGAAATTCCTTTAGACACATGAATATTTGGTTTATCCATAGATTCATGTG
>JAPDSC010038879.1:0-10642 GCA_026290005.1 Latrodectus geometricus
GTTTCTCTAAATGGAACACTTTATTGATAATGGAATCTGGAAAGTTGCCTTCATGTATGCCCCATAGCCTAGAGGAACCTCGCAATGAAATATTTCACAATTTTACTTCTGTATTTAATGAATGGTCAGTGTTTTTTTCTTTTATGTTAATTAACTAGAGGAGCTCAACAGTTAAGACCTTGGGGAATTCTGCCTTTTTTCCACCATAGAAGTACAATTGGCAGCAGCAGCAATCATTGTAGCCACGAAAACCTCTTCAATATTTCTAATCAGCTGCAAACCCTATACATGGCCTGTAAGCCACATTGAACTCCTCATATGTTCTATGTTTTCTATGAGGAATTAAATTATTCTAGTTAAAAAAAAATTGTCTGGTTTCATTTCTTTCAATCAATTGATTTGAATGCTTATGCACACAAGTAACATGTGTAAGGTTACACTAATAACACTTCTTGATAAAAGTTAAATAACACAAACAATTAGTATTTAAAAGATTTTTCTTAAAACATATTTTTAATTGACACAATCACTCTTTCCTTGCAACAAAGAACATACAAATGTTAATTTATTTTGAATTACTTTTTCTTTTTTGATTGCATATATAAAAGTTAAAGCATTTCAAAATAGTATTTTCTGTTTAATTTGAACAACTGAAATTGCAATACATACCACTTAATTTAATTTATTCATGACATTTTTAATTATGCATTCTGATATATTTTTATTTGTAAATATGATTATTCTAATCGAGAAAAACTTCTGTATATTTCATAAATTTAAAATGCATAGTTATCATTATAATTTTATGAAACTATTTTGCAAAATTGGAATGTTAGTGGGAAAGTGATACTTTTCCCACTAACATGTTAGCATATATGTCAACTGATTTCATAGGAAAAGAAAAACTGATTTCTTAAATCTTAATTTAAAATTTTTTTTTAAATAATAGTTTAGTTTGAGTGTGTGATTAAATAAATACCTTAAACTAACGTCAACAAAATCTTGAAAGCCTATTTTTTAACTTGTTTTTAATAAATTTTGAATGAGAAAGAAATCTGACATGTTGAGCTGAACATTGCTTTAACTTTCAACCTGGATCCAAATCTAAATATTCTTCTACAAAAGTAGATAATTCTTCAACAATTTTTATGTAATAGATGATTTTTTACAAATCTAATTCATAAATACTTGAACTAGTGATTAGGCCCTTTGATCTTATAGACAATGAGGAAAATTCCCCCTTTTCGTGAACTCCCCCTTATGTTTTTTCTTATGATCTGATATTTTAATTTTTATTGTCTAAGAAATCCATTCTTGAACAACCAAGCAACTAATACAAACATTGTGTGAACAATAAATGAAGAAAGTGGTGCAGTAAAGCCCCTGTTAGGGAATTTCGAATACTTTCCTATCGTAAAGTACTTGTAGTTTTGAACAGTCAAATGACGAGATCGCCCCTTTGCTGGCGCCTTTCACAAACACAAGCAGAAAGACTTGGATGTCATAGATTAACGTAGACATGTCACAACCCACTGAGCTCCCGCAACTCGGCGAGTGTGTTCACCCTGTTAATTACCTTTTGCCAACATGAATGTAATAGAAAAACTTCCTCTGCGTATCATAGGAAAGTACTGATATCCTATATGTATTGTGGCATTCTATGTTAACACTCTAGATGAATGGGAACATTTTTATTTGAATCAATTTTTCTAATTGTGTATAACTGCACACTGCTCTTTGAAACCTTGTATGTTAAATTGATCCATGTGTGGTTGTCCAGCTTAATCTTATCTATTTGAAAGCCAATGGATCAGGACATAATTAAGATACATGTGCAAATACTTACGGGAACTTTCAGTGATTAAGAGACTAATTCAGCCTTATGAAATTGGCCTACTAGTATTTGTGAAATTATGCTTGAATGATGTTGAAAGGAGAATATTGAGAGCCATTTGAAAATGCTGACACTTTAAAAAAAATCATCCTAAGGACAGAAAACTGAATTCGTTTGATAAGTACGGAGGAAATTTCAGTTGAAATTATGGAGAATATAATGCCTGTACGAAAAAGCTTTCAGACAGTAAGGAATGATATGAAACGATCATCTACAAAATAGCATTTGACAAGACTAAGGTACATTTATGTAGGGAAAATAACAAAATGCTCTTCTACATAGAAAAAAATGAAAATGTAATTTTAACTGTTTTTAAACTAAGATTACTTTGCATGATTTTTTTTACATTAACAAAATAAAAATGCTTTCAAGTATGAAGTTTAATATACAGATTTTCACAATATGAAGCATGTGTAATCAAAATATATTTACAAATTTAAAGTTAATTTAATGGGAAATTCCCAATTTAAAACAAATATCTATATTACTTTTATAGATAGCTTTACGGTGCTAAAAAAGTTAATTGAAAGATTTGTAGTTAAAATGTTCTGTCTATGTAATGTCTTCTATTTAAATGAATAATTTCATGGCTCAATGACAAATTCGGTAGTAAGAGTTTAAAAATTAGATTAACCTGAGAATCTGAAATTTGATAAATGGTAGATTCATTTATGTTTCATGATTTTTCAAAACTTTCCCTCGCAAAAATTATGGTAAATAGGGGTTGATTGGCTCCTTATATAAAATCGCTATAAGCTGTGAATGTTAGTTGTGAGCGTGAATGACTATCAATTAAAGTAAATAATCCAACTAGTAAATTTAATGTTAATGCTCACACAAGGTTATATTAAAATAAAGAAAATTTCAACATGAAATCAAAAGCTAACTTTTAATCATATTTCTTTTCAAAAAAATTCAAATGGACACTCGTGATGTTAGAAAATTTTTTTTGTAATTGTATAAAATAAAAATTCTTCTCAAACATGCATCTTGCACGTATACAAATTTACTTATGAAAAGAAAAGGTTATATATGTTTCGCATTATTATTAGCTTTGAAAGTAGTTCAAAATTTTTTTTGTTTATTAATATGCTTTATCTGTTGAAAAATAAATCTCGAGAGAGGGCAATTAAACTAGAAGTGTACGAAACAACTTTTCGTCGCATGGTAACAGACGACTGCAAGACTTGGATTCAAAAGACTTAAATTTCTAATTTTTTTAACGGAAAATGCTTAGAAACTTTTGTGGTCCATTACAGTTAAGAATTGTTGAATAATTATAACTAATGATTAAATGTGTAGAAGCTCTTGTCATTTACATAGAAATATAGCATTATTCATCAGAGAAGTTCATTGGGTATGTCACATCCAAAGATCACATGGTAACTCAGTAGCTAAGGTCTTGCATTAGAAGCTCATTTCCAATAGGCTAAGAAAAGTCGGACAGCTGCCTGATGGAACTTCATACAGCAAACTAAGACATACCCTGAATTACAGTGCCAATAAAGATTTGTAGGTTTCTGGAAACATAAAGCAGTTTGTAAATTAGTGACTTTTCTAAATAGTGAAGGGTACTATTGCTTTTCATAATATACACTCAAAATGAAAACTATTAAAACTGAGATTTATGAGAAATATTTCCATATTTGGAGTTTTTATATTGTCCAAAAGAAAAAAAAAAAGACACGCATTATCTCAATTGTAACAAAAGAGAACCACTTTATGGTTAAAAACGTGTAAATCGTCCTTGCCGATATAAACTAACCATAAAGTGGATGTTTTGTCTTTTATTTTGCTTTTTCTTTTCTATTCTCTAGATGCTTATGGCTCCACTCAATGGAAGATAGCAGCTTCTCAAACTGATGCTTTGGTTTTTACGTATAGAACAAGTTTATTAACAAAATGAACTTTGTTTGCTTAATAATATTTTTTATTTTGATTGTCAGAGTTCAAGCCACAGAGACGCACTCGATGTCATGTTTTTCGCGTACTTGGAACAATCAATGTTTTACGCACAAAATGTTCAAATTCTTTTTAAATTCAAATCGAAAGTTATCGGGCGAAAATGATGCAATGTTTTTCAAAACTAATCAGCTGTGTTTAAACAATTTGTGTCGACATGCGCCTTGCTGGAATTCATTGGAAATCGCTTGCAACCAGAGTTATCTGTCTCACAACAATCAGTATAAAACGCACAATAAAATATATTCTAAATTTTTATAAAAAGTTCTTGCAAAAGAATTTTTAAAATGGGTACCTCATGTATAGAGAATCTAAGATTTAATATTGTGTACATGCGAAGAGTTTTTCACAAAAATGCATTAATAACGTTACAAAATTATTTTCAAATACTGAGAAATAAATACAAAATTTTAAGAAGTCAATATTCCAACTTTTGTTATGAATTATTAATATATATGATGTACAAAAGATATATGCACATATATTTTTGATTAGATACAAACACATACTATGATTTATTTATTGCTTGCTTAAAAAAATCAAATATTAATATTTAATGTTTTACATGCTACATGAAATAAATTTATTTTATCATAATGATTAAGTATTTTTTCATATTGGTATCGAGACAAAATCTCCAAGAATATATAAAATAACCAATCCCTTTAAGATATTCAATAAAATTTACTGACATTCAACAAAAACACTGAAAAATTTACTTGTTTTTGTGATTGGAGGACAAAATTGTATATTCAATATTAGTGAAAACAATTATTTGTTTTACTCACTGACCAATTATAAGTAAAATAACGTAACGTACATATGATCTCAACTGTAATGAAAGAAACTACTTTATGGTTAAAAAAACGATTATAGGTAATGAAATAGTTGTAATATTTAATATTGAGTCATTTGAACCAAAGCTTTCAAGTCATTTGGAGTATTGGCTAAAGGAGTGTGTGAATTAATCCAAAACTTACTGTTGTCTTATTGTCATGCTATAAGAAAATGTTTTATATAGAATAAATCACTTAAGGAAATTATAGAATGCATGTTATTAGCTGATAAGAAATTTTCATGAGTTAGGAAGAATATTGTTGCATCTTCTTCCTTCCACTTAAGCTAATTAACATTCATTTCCTATAGATGGCGCTGTGTTAGGTCATGTGATTCCATTTCTTCATAATACTGTACTTCTAGCTTTTTCTCTAGTCTTGTTGTTGCTGTTGAATAAAACACTAAAGAAACCAGAGGCTCGCACTGACTTATTATGTCAAACCAATAGCCATATTTTATCTCTTGCTACAATATCTGGCGCCCAACGTTAAATTCGCGCAGTATTTGGCACTGCAACTGAATTTCGAGCAATATTTACCCGCTCAAATTGGAATTTCCGCTCAAATATTTTACGCTCAAATTGGAATTTCCGAAAAGGAATTATGGATGACAACTGTTTGATTCAACGCAAAGTTTTGCGGACTGCTGTAACAAAAACGATTAAAGATATGGATACATGTATCGCAGCCAACAATGTTAAAGAGGCATCCCTCGCATTTTCTATACTGGAAGAAAAATCTGGGAGGCTGTTTGAAAATGATGAGAAAGTCATACAATATCTTTCTTCAGCTACCGAAGAAACAGCCAAAGGTAAGGCTTCCTCTTCTGCCGAGATCATAGAGGTTGAATTTGAAAGGTGTGAAAACTACCGTGACGATTTTACTTCTGCGAAACTTCGCTTTGAGGAGTTCCTACAAAGCTCTGCAAATCGAAATAAACCGAAGGATTCCACCGATCGAATCTCCATTAATTTGCCTAAACTGGAACTTTCAACTTTTGAGGGTAATCCCAAGAATTGGTTTTCTTTTTGGACCATGTTCCAAAAAATTGATGATGATCCTAAATTGGAGGACGACATTAAATTTGCCTATCTGATGCAGACAACCGAGGGTAAGGCTTTCGATTTTGTTCAATCGTATCAAGTTTCTAAAAATGAATATAAATCTGTAATTAAACGTTTAAAAGCGCGTTTTGCTGATGATAAAATGTTAATTGAATTGTATGTACGCGAACTGTTAAAACTTATTTTAAATCAATCGCAGAATATGCCTTTCATTAACTTAGTAGATCAATTAGATGCGCATTTGCGCTGTTTTGAAAATTTGGGTGTAACTAAAGAGAAATACGCATGCATGCTTTACCCACTAGTTGAAGCTTCTATTCCTGAAAATATTTTGATTGCATGGGAGAGAGAGAGGAATTCAACTTCCCGATCAGGAAATATGAATAATGACCTTGAACTACTCATGCAGTTTCTTCGGAATGAAGTAATAGGCAGTGAACGGATTCGAATAGCTAAGGGTTTTTGCTCAATGGATAAAACCAAAGTAGATAAAATAAATAAAACTAAATCCGATCGTAAAATAAATTCGGCGCCTCTTGTCCCGACTGCAGCTGCATTAACAACTCAAACTAAAACAGATGCCCGAAGAGGCTATGATAGACGTAACAGGGCTGAGTTATATTGCTTATTCTGCGATAAGCCCACGCATAGAAGTAGTGACTGCTTCACCGCTCAAAAGTTTACATTAAAGGAAAGAAGGGACAAGGTACTTAGGGCAAAGAGATGTTTATCTTGTTTAAGAATTAATTGCCGCGCTGATAAATGTACAATGAGCCTTCGATGCATAGTCTGTACTAAAAAACATTATCCGATATTATGCCCCAATTTAAGCAAAGGGGAAGAATCTGTTGCATGTATTAACAAAATTGAGACAAATAGTGTCGTGAGTCATAGCTCGTCTCATTCAGCGGATGTTTTATTACAAACACTTCAAATAAGAGTGTCAGGCCCTTCCAGATCAAAAATTGTTCGTTGTTTATTCGATTCGGCGTCGCAGCGTTCTTATATAGCTCGTGATGTTGCAGAGTATTTAAACTTAAAACATGACCATTCTGAGTTTCTAACGCATAGTTTATTTGGCGGTATTGAAACGGAAAAAATTAAGCATTCAGCTTTAAAGTGTGAGCTTCAGGAAATACGCGGAAACTTTTCGTGTGAAGTAGTATTGTTGGACAAAGAAACTATTTGTGGTACCGTTCCTAAAATAAGTAAAATTGATACTAAATGCTTCACTAAACTTGGTATTTATTTATCCGATAGTGAAAATGATAATTCTGATATATCGGTCCTTATTGGTGCTGATTATTTAGGAAAACTTTTGACTTGTTGTATCAGTCAACAGCCCAATGGTTTAACCGCTGTCCAAACGTACTTAGGATGGGTAGTAATGGGGAAATCAGAATCCTCTAAAACTAGTTCTACTCATGCTATACCCATAATTTCGCTGCATAGTGCTAGCAAAATTTGCGACCTTTGGTCATTGGATATTCTTGGTATTAGAGATCCCGTAGAAAATAAAACAAAAACAGAAATCGATAGTGAAACTTTGTCTTTTTTCGAAAAAACTGTTAAATTTCGTGATGGTAGGTACGAAGTAAATCTTCTATGGATTGAAGGTCATCCTAACTTAAGTGATTTGAGAGATCATTCGGAGAGACGTTTAGGCTCCATGACTTCTAAACTTATCGCAAATGGAAAATTTGAGTCTTATGACAACATTTTTAAGGAATGGGAACAAAAGGGGATCATAGAACTAGTGTCAGTTAACGAAAAAGAAAATGAAATGACATGCAGGTACCTCCCTCACAGAGCTGTTTTTAAGGAATCTAGTTTAACAACTAAAATACGGCCCGTGTTCGATGCTTCGTCCAAAGATGAAAATGCCGTTTCCTTGAATCAATGTTTAGCTACAGGTCCGAATTATATTGAAATGATTCTCAATATTTTAAATAGATTTCGCAAGAATAAAATTGGCGTGATTTCTGACATAAGCAAAGCATTTCTTCAAATAAGCGTATCTCCTTCCGACAGAAATTTTCTTCGCTTTCTTTGGTGGGAAGACTTTGAAAAACGCAAAATTAAAATCTACAGACATTGTAGAGTGGTATTTGGCCTTTCATCAAGTCCATTTTTGCTTATGGCAACAATTTGTCACCACCTAGACAAAATGAAAGAAAATGGGAATGATATCGCTCTAAAATTGAAAGATGCATTTTACGTTGACAATGTAGTGACAAGCGTCGAAAACAATCTCGAGTCGAAACAATTTTCAAAGACAGCTTGTCAAGTAATGTCTCAAGCTGGTTTTGAGCTTACGGGATGGGTTTTTTCTTCTCAAAGTGAAAATCGGGATTTAAGTGACTGTAGATATTCTCCTGTACTTGGTCTTTTATGGTATCCCGATTCAGATACAATTGCGTGTGATGTTAACTACATCACAACTGAAATTAATGATAAATGTACAAAAAGGCAACTTTTGTCGATTTCGCAAAAAATTTTCGATCCAATCGGTTTTACCGCACCCGTAACACTCATTCCAAAGCTTCTAATGCAAAAAGCGTGGAAAAACGATAAGCTGGGATGGGATCATAAACTTCCCTCTGAAATTGTAGAGGAATTTAAAATTTGGCTTTCAAACTTGGGTTTTTTGAAATTTATTCAAATTCCGCGTTATTTCGGGGGATTAATTGCTGAGTCAACTACTACCATTCACATGTTTAGCGATGCTAGTGGGAGGGCATTTGCAGCGTGCGTGTTTTTGCGTATCGAATGCGAAAATGAAGTTATAATTAGATTAGTTCAGGCAAAATCACGTGTCGCTCCTCTAAGAAAGGATCCCATCACTAAAATCAAAACTGAAATGTCTACACCAAAACTAGAGCTCCTTGCTGCTTTAATTGGTACTCGTTTGGTCCAGACAGTCAAAACTTCCTTGAACATCTCTGGTATCCCAACCTTCTACTGGACTGACTCGAAAGTGGTTCTTTGTTGGATAAAGAATACCGGAACATGGAAAACCTTTGTGAACAATCGAATAAAGGAAATTCATTCGAGTTCTTCAAAAGATGAGTGGTATTACGTACCATCTCAAATGAATGCAGCAGACATTGCGTCTCGTGGATGCAACGCCCAAACTCTCTTTTGTCTTCGTTGGTGGGAGGGTCCCAAATGGTTAGAAAATCGAGACTCTTGGCCAAAAACTGAAAACTGTGATTTTTCCGATGCATTGGAACTGGCAACCACTGAGTTAAAAACTACTGTTACGTCAAGTATCTCCTTAAATAACTCCGTTTCCAATTTCTTTGATTGGACTAAAAGAGTTTCAAAGTTTTCTACAATTGCTAGAATTCTGGCTTATGTAAAACGTTTTATTTCTAATGCTAAATCTTTAATAAATAATCGTAGTGAAACCATCTTAAAGGGGAACTTAGCAAATGAAGAGATCGCCCAATCTGAGCTTGAAATATTCATATATATACAAAGACAGACATTCGGAAAAAACCGCAAATTAATTCCTCCTAACTTTGTCATATACCAGGACTCCAATGGTATTCTTAGAGTAGAGACAAAATTAATCTTCACAGGTGATGACTTTTTCAGGCGTCCTATCCTGCTGCCAGACAAGCATGAGCTTGTTTCCAAACTCATAGAGGAAACTCATCGAACCTTCAGTCACGCAGGTGTACAAACTCTAGTCACAATCCTTCGTGAGAGATACTGGATCTTGCGATCTAGGAAAACTGTTCGTTCAGTTGTATCCAAATGCATAATTTGCCAAAGATTTAAGTCCAAACCTGCTACTACAATGTTTGCTCCTCTTCCTGAAGAACGTGTGCGAATGTCGGCCGTCTTCGAAACAACTGGAGTAGACCTAGCAGGTCCCTTGGTTCTTCGAAATCGTGATAAAGTTTGGATTGCTATCTTCACGTGTGCAGTGTACCGTGCGGTGCATTTCGAGCTTGTCTCGGACATTTCCACACAAAGTTTTCTTCTTGCTTTGAGACGATTCATCTCGCGTCGAGGGCGAGTGAAAACAATCTACTCTGATAATGGAACCAATTTCATCGGTGCAAACAACGAGTTCAAAAATATCGATTGGAGTAAAATTGTGTCTCATTCAGATTTGAAAAAGATCTCCTGGCATTTTAATCCACCTACTGCCGCTTGGTGGGGAGGTTGGTGGGAAAGAGTGGTAAGAATGTTGAAGGAATTGTTGAGACGGAATTTGGGAAAAGCGAGTCTTTGCTACGAAGAATATACTGTTGTGTGTGAGTGTGAAGCCATCCTCAACAGCAGACCTCTTACTTACCTCTCCGAAGAGCCATCAGATCTTGTGCCACTAACACCTTCTCTCTTTTTACAGGATCAGACTGAATTCAGAGTCGAGGATCTTGAACAGAATGTGCTGAACCTACGCAAACGTGCGAAACACCTCCAGTCCGTTAAACAAAAGCTTAAGACGCGTTTTCAAAAGGAATATATTTCTCTCCTTAAACATTCCAGACACGTCCATCAAACCCCACTTAAGGTGGGAGATATGGTATTAATCAGCTCTGATGGTAAGAAACGTGTTGATTGGCCTTTAGCTAAAATCATTGAAATCTATAAAGGACGTGATGGTGTTTCCCGAGTTGCAAAGGTCAAAACTGAAAATGGTGAGGTGGTTCGACCATTTCAAAGATTGTTTCGTTTGGAAGCATCGGGTATTTTAAGTAAAACTTTGAGAACTGCCAAACCTGTTAAATTGTAATATCAATTTTGTATTGGTCTTCATTAATGCTTTTTTCCTTAGCACATGTTTAGATGCTTTATGTATTTGTAACAAGCTAATTTCATTTGAATTTTTAATGTTCAATTTTTAACTTGAAATTTTAGCTAGATTAAAA
>JAPDSC010038879.1:10652-34230 GCA_026290005.1 Latrodectus geometricus
CTAGATTAAAATTTTTAATGTTCAATTTTTAACTTGAAATTTTAGCTGGATTAAAATTTTATCCTTTTGCGGTTGGAGGATGTTGCATCTTCTTCCTTCAACTTAAGCTAATTAACATTCATTTCCTATAGATGGCGCTGTGTTAGGTCATGTGATTCCATTTCTTCATAATACTGTACTTCTAGCTTTTTCTCTAGTCTTGTTGTTGCTGTTGAATAAAACACTTTAAAGAAACCAGAGGCTCGCACTGACTTATTATGTCAAACCAATAGCCATATTTTATCTCGTGCTACAACAAATATAAACCTGTTACAAAAATATGCTAATCGGACAGACATGCAACAAATACTTTTTAAAAAAGCTTGAAAGATGATAAAGGGAATTTTTTTGCGTAAAACTTTAAATTTGTGTTTGCAATTAATACGGCTAATTTTTGTTAAAAAAAAAGAGGTAAATCCTCAAGCAGTAGGAAATTTCATGAACCTAAATAAATTAAAACAGGTAAATCCTCAAACAGGAAATTTCATGAACCTAAATAAACAAATTTAAATTCAACAAATGAAATGAAGACGAATATTTTTATTTCATTTGTTGACTTGTAAGAAAACAATTTTAATTTGACAGAGACACTATATTAAACTTTTGAGACCAGAGCTGTGGATTGAAAACAATTCTTAAGCAAAATCAACCTTCCTTCCTTAAAGATGCTTGTCTTTCTTTAATGTCCCATTATGATTTAATAACTTTTTAATAATGTGTTTTGATGTGTCAAAATATTTTTCTTTAGCAATTTGTGTTAATATATATTTATTTTGGCATCAAACAATTTTCCACTTTTATATGATTACTATGTTGATTTAATTTTATGAGATTAACATAATCAACATAGAATTAATTTGAACAATCAAATGCAATTTTATCAACTGAGAATAAATTTACCATTCAATATTAGAAAACTATGAATATAAAAACTTTTTTTTAAAAAAATTGTCACAAATATCCTCAGGTTTTACTTTAACCAGAAATGCAACTGTCACTTAACATTTGTTAAGTAATGTATTATCGACATTAAATGAAATGGCTGACACTTTTACATAAAGATTTTTAGTTTTTGTTTTCATGCACTTCAGTTTATTGTCAAAACTTATAAAAACTATAAATTTCCCATCACATTTTGATGAAGCTTCTTAACAGCAAATTCATTAAAATCATTTACAATCAATAAATCACACTGAATTGTTAAAATAGTAAGTGACAAAGCAGCTCTCCACGCTTGGATTTTGGATTGCATTTCATCCAAAGCATCATCTAAACTGGGATTCTCCTTTAATTCCATTTTTTTGGATACTAGTTCAGAATAATCATGGAAACCTCTTGCGATTGCAGAACAGATTTTCGCTTCAGTATCTGCAACATATTAAATTGAAATTTATTTTTTTGAATAAATGATTTTAAAATGCAGCGATATTTAAAAATATCTTAATCTTAAATAAATTTGAGATCACAGAAATACAATTGCTATTAGATTTTTAGATAAATTCTCATTAGGAATATAAATTTCTTAACTCTCCTGAGTATGTTTATATTTAGCGTGTAACTATAAATTCCAAATACTTTTATTGTTCGTAACATTTAGAAAGTACTCAACAGTTTAAATATTTATAACAAAAGTAAAAATTATAATTGGCATAACATTTATAATATATATATTTTGTAGTAAATGTTTCTAATATTTTCATTTTGGAATTTGTTATGTTAAAATTTTTTGATTATTGCTTTAAAACTATTCAAGTGCTTTTGCTATCCAATATCATAATTTAACTTTAATTAGAACAGGAAATTAAGTTATTTATAATTATGTATAATGTCTATTTGGCTTATAAAAAGTTTCTGGAAATGATTTCAATTTTTGAGCACTATGTGCGAGCACACACACACAAATTGTAAATATTACTTTAATCTCTATCTTAAAGTAATTTGTATATCACTAAAATAAATCCTGTTTTTACAAAATAATAAATAGAGTTAAAAAAGTTAATCATTTTTAGACATGAAGTTTTAAAAATTTTAATTAATATTACAAATCTTGAATGAAGTAAAAAATTAATATTTATACTAAATAAAATCAATAATGTTAAGCATAAAAGTTAATAACCAATAATAAACGCCTTTAGATATAATGTTTATTCTATCTGGTCAGGCATTTAACTAAACCAGATCCACGAGCTGATGAAAAGTTTTCTGAAAAAAGGGGAGTATGTTTATGCACCTTTTATCGAAAAAAAAAAAGAAATACAATTTAACTTATTTGCATTACAATTTAAAAAGCTTACAGAAATATTTTACTTAATTTCTTTTTAAACGGCATTGATTAATATTTATCATTTTATACATTAGCAATGCTTTCACTAAAGAGAAATATTTGAACTAGAAGAGTTCTTCAAATAACATTTAAAATGGAAAAGATTATTAAGATTTTTGAATTTGCAATGTATTTTGCCTTAGAAATGTCATTCTATTTAACTTGGTAATTTTACATGCTTAACCGTTAAAACATCAAATATCAGGTTAGTTTATAGAATATTAAGATTATATATAACAATAACTTTTACAGGTATAAATTAAATATTTATGGCTTGATTTGTGAAATGTCTATGTCAAGTTAAATAGCGAAAAAAAATATATATATATATATTCTTAGTCATACATTCATTTAATAATTTCTTTTTCTCAAACTGTTCAAAAATTTTGAATAAGAAATAGGAAGTTTGAGATGTAAGCATATTTTAGTGCATTTTTAGATAATTATATTAGTCTTTAGATAATAGAGATAAAAATATTTGTAGATAAACTACTCATTCAAATTTAAAATATAATAAAGACTTTTTTTTTTTAAACTAATTTAGTTTTATCTGAACAAACTATTTCCTTATAATTCTTTCAAAATGATTTATGTGGTATTTCATCATTTTCCTGGTCCATATTATAATTATTGAAATAGTAACTGGCTTATGGAAGTGGATTGAGAGAATTATTATAAAACTCAAAAATATAATTTTCAAGTGTATTGAAATATTTCTTAAAGTTCATTCTGGACTTAAACATTGATTTAATTATTACATTAAATCAACATATAAGTCCAGAAATTTATTTTATATTTAAATTTATTCATGATTTTTTTTTTTAATTAAAACTAGTTAAATTTTTCAAAGCCTCTCAATGAAACAATTTTTATTGTTGGACATTCTTTGAAAAATTGAAATTTTTTTCATTCTATTTTGCATGTTAATATAAAGATTTATATTTAAATTATTATGAGCTTAACAATTAACCTTAGGATCGCAGTTCTAGATATTTTGGCACCCAATACTGAAAAAATTTTCCTTTTGTATTTTGCAATTATGAAAAAAATAAATTTTATAGAGAAGAAATGCATTAAAAGAACAAAGAAAAAATTAAACAAATTTAATATATATATATATATATATATAAGCTTGTATTAATATACAAGAAATTTAAATACATTAAAAAATTTCTAATTATCTTTTCTTTAAGTTTTATTTAAGTTACCAAATCACACAAGCTGTGTGGATATATTGTTCTTCAAAGAAAGATGCAATAATCAAAATTTTGTAAATAACATTCAAATGTTCCTTACTATTTCCTGTTGTTGTAATAATATCAATAAGTTGAATAAGATTCTCAATACAATAGAATACTTCTAGTAAATTATGATAATTCTAAAGTAATTGTTTCACAAAGAATTGTTTTCTTAATTCAAATTTGAATAAAATTTTAACCAGTTCTGGTTAAAGAAATATATATATCTTAACAGAGTAATGCTCTTTTTTAATTTAATTTTTAAAGTACTGGATTATATATTATAAGAAAAAATAAAATGGTTATATTTAATGAAGTAGTAGCAATCAAGAGTTGCAAGAAATATTCTCAGTTCAAATTTTTAATTTAGTACTAAAATTTTTACAATCTGGTGGCATCATATTTTTATTCTTAGTTCTGAAATGTCTTCTAAATTAATTTTAAACAAGATTTTTTTTTTCATATCAGAATTAAATAAAATCAATATACTTTATATTTACAAAATTAATCTAAATATTTTTGGTATGTTTGGTTGATCTGGTTTAAGAGTTCACTTTATATAACTGGAAAGACAGAATAGAAAAGCTCATTTTGCACCAGAAGCACTTAAGATTTTCCATATCAACGTTTCTGTTCCATTAAATTCATAAATAATGAAACTTAAAACCTAATAACAGATTCTATCTTCCCTGGTGTTAAAGTATTAGTCAAATGGTAGCTTTAGACATTTATTTATGATTAGGTTAAATTTTTGTAAATTACAAGATGAAGAACAAATTTTTATGCATATATATATATTGTGCTTCGACTAATGTACTTTGTATGACTAATTATAATGACACCATTCCATTTTTCAATACATGCATATTTAATTTGACAAATTTCTAGAAATATGACAGTCCAAATTTAGAATTATCAGTAAATATGTTAAATTAAAAAAAAATAAAAACTTTTTAACATGTGTGTTTTTTTAAATTATTATTATTATTATTATTTTTTTAAGATTTTCAATCTTAGATCGGATTTTGAATTAAACCTGTTTCTGCTTTACCTTTCAAAGAAGTATATGGTGAAATTCCTTTCTCTTAGATATATTATGCAGAAATGTAATATATCTGATCAGAGATGATCACATATGCATGTGAAACTGACTTAAACTAATGGATATACTATTTGGTTAAACAGTTTTCAACCTCAATGTCACAACCAACGAAAATAGCTTTTAGGAAGCAGTTATGAAATAATTGAACATTTTATTTTTAGTACGAGAAACATTAAACTTATGTATTGGAAAGAATTACATCACCATGAAACAATATATAATAATGTAAAAAAGTTAATCTAATATTTCAGTTTTTATATAGTTTAATTCTTTCATCAAATTTAATTGAATTTTCTGATAAAAAATTGTTGAGAACCAAAATATTCATATCTATTTGTTTGTGAACGTTGGATTTTATATTTTTCACATTTAAAATGGAGATTTGCCTTGTGATAGCCTTCATTAATTTAGAAAATTAGTAAAAAAAATGAGATTTAATTTACAAAAAATATTAGCAGCTAAATATTCAAGGTTTTTTAAATTTTTTGCTCTTAAGGCAAATCAGAACAGGATCCACAGTTTAAAGTGATTTAAGAGCCACTACAAACACATCTTTCCAAGATGTTATTCGAATTCACAAACTGTAACGAAAGGCTAGAGCGCTAACCTAGAACAAGTAGACAACAATTTGCAAAATATGATTTTATATTGCAATTTTTACAGTCATTTAAAAAAGTTGATAGTTCTATAGAAGAATGCTTTCATATCACTTATTTATAAATACACAGTAGGAGCCACTTTTCTCATTCTTACTTATACCATAATATTTCTTGCTTTGATTTTGCACCATCTGCGCACACTCACACCAGTTTGTAATTTTTTCAAATAACTAACTTTAACTATAAATTAAAATGTTTAAATTTTTCTACTGTTTAATATATTTTTCCAGTCAATCAATATTTTTAATTATAACGATGTTTACTTATTTAATATCTTTAAAAAACTTTGTAAACGACTTCAGAAAATCACAAGCATGCATAATATGTATTTGATATGCAAATATGCATTTTACACAAGAGTGAAAGAGATGCAACAATGGCATATTTTAATTTATTTAAACTCATTAGAATAAGCTTATCATTTATTACTAATTAGAAATAGTTTTTGAGAATTTTTTTAGTTTTTTTCACAGTAAGAAAGATGATTAAAAGTAAAAATTGTGCCCAGCTTTCAAATCTGACAATATAGCTTAAAAGGCTACGGATTTAATATAATTTAAAATATATTACACAATATGAAATGTACACATTATGATTTCTTCTTTCTTTATCAATGATAAAGTATAACTAATATGAAAAAAGACTAATAATCAATAAAAAATAGAAATTTGAGTTAATAGACTAAGCAATAATAAATGCACTAAAAATTCTTAATTTTTTAATTTGATGATATAAAAATATTGTTATCTGTTTATAACATCCTTCATGGACATTTATTGAAAATAATTTTATTATCTTAATTACTTAGTTACATTTTTAGAATGCATATAATATATAAACCTATTATTGATGTAAAAATATTATATAATTTATAAATGAGAAAAGATATATATCGAAGTTAAAATATAAAAAATGTTTGATGCAAAATGTATGCACAAGATATGTATACTTATATCAGTGCTGTTTGAAAAAAATTTGATAATTTGTTTCACTGTGGACTCAACATTATGTTTCATTTATATCTATTTAATTTGTTAGATCTAGAGCATTGTTTTACTTATTTTGGTAGTTAGAAACCTTATGATCTGTATTGTTTACTTTTATCTATTTTGATTTCAAAAATATTAAACTGAAAACTTAAGGAATTATCTATATTTAAGTCCAAATATAATTTTCTACTAGGCTAGCTACTTCTTAACCTGCTTATAACCCCTAAAAAGGAATTGGCTGTTAGCATTTAAAAATTTCCAAGTTTGGTAAATCTGCCTGGGCCAATTATCTTAAAATTTTGAGGGCTTTTCTAAACTAGGTTATTAAACATTTGCATTCAAAAATACAGTGAAAAGAAATATTATCTTCATTTCTTACTATGGGCTATACAGTATTGACATTTATTTTAAAAAGTCCAGTTTAGGAAAGTACCCTTGGGTGTTTTCCAAATCAAATAACAAAAATTGCACTTACTCAGGAACTAGACTGAATATTGTTGACATTTATTTCCAATAACATTTGGTAAAATGTACTTTATTATATAAACAATGATAGCAATATTGCCAGATTTTTATATAAAAAAAAGATTATTTTAGTTCTTGATCACAATGAGGCCATATCAGTCTCAGGGTATCAATGCCTTATATTTGCCGCAGAACCAAATGACCAGCCTTGGTTGTTTTATGCTTAAAATTTTATTTCTGCTTAAAAATTTCTGAAATCAATTTAATACAGGAAATATTTTTTGTAACACAGATTTGTTAGTAAACTGACAAATCAAAACTATTAAGATATTAGATAAAATTATGTATAAATTTTCAAATACTTACCAGTTTTCGAAAAGAAGGATTTTAGATGATTGAAAAGGCATTTTTCTGTTTCTCCACAGCCAGGTAACAATGAATTTGGTGTAGAAGCAAGACTTAATCTTGATATTAGATGGTTTAATTGGTGCTCAATGCAAAATAAAACTGCTGGATTAGGATGGCATAAAATAACAGAGCATGGTTTTATCTAGAAAATACAGAAATAAAATAATTAAGAAAATGAAACTGTAAGTCAGAGAACACTAAGATTTAATAATTTTAAAATCAGAAATCTAGTTCTAATCCAATCTAACAAATTCAGAGAATTCAATTACTCAATTTGTCTTTAACATTCAAATATATAAATAATAGTTTAGTTTGATTTGTTTGTTGTTCAAAGGTAATTTTTGAGGATTCAAATGGAAATTACACTGAGACATACAGTTTAAAGTGGAATCTGAATCACTATATGCATTTAATCTGAAGTGGAATTTAAACCTATAAACTAGAATTGAAAGGCAGAGTGCTAACCATTTGGCTGCTTGACCAGGTTTACATAACTAGAAAAATTAGCAGTAATATAAAATTTTTTTTAGGTTTCTTTAGCCAATTTTGTGCTATTTTTAAGAGTTCTATAAAATATTATTTTATAGAAGTCTTCAGAACTTTTAAAAATAGTACCAAATAGACTTAATGAAAAATATGTACCTATATTAATAAAAATATTAAAATGTTTGTTCAAACATCTTTTCCCAAAAATGGGTTAAACTGATTTTTCATTCTAGAATTTAATATACATTTTTCACATCAAGTCTTACGTTGTCAGTTTCTTATACAGAAAGTTCACCAAGTTATGTTAGCTGGAAGGAAGGTCTTGGAAAATTTTAAAAGCAATGTTTGTTTATTTTAAGCTTTAATAATACTAAAGAAGACATTCAAATTATAAAATCTCTACAAAAATGAATAGTATATCAGTATATCACTATATTTGCTGCATCTTTTGTTATTTTCTTTAAGTAATTTAGCAAATATTAAGGAATAAAATAAATGTTTTCTTCCCCATTATTTTTCTTGTAATAGCTATCCTTTATAATAATAATAAATGTCTAAAATTAAAACACTTAGGAAACATAAGATAATATAAACAGTGGAAGCATAGGAGTAATGAAATGATAAAGTTACAATCCTAGCAGTGCATTAGATTAGATGGTTGATAGAATACATCATACTAGTACAAAAGAATTAAATTGTATATTTTGAGCAATTGATTGCATAATGTTCCATAATAATACAATGAGAAAGGAATTGATTGGGACTTTAATTACATGTATTATTATATTTTGCATAAGAAAAAGATTTACAGACAAAAAATTTATGACTAAAATTACCTTTCATTTTTAACAAGTCAAACTTTACAAAAAACTATTACTTTCATGATTAACTTACTCAATATGATTTAAAAGATTGGATAAGGAATACAATTTTTAGAATATTTTATATGTTTTAAATGCAGTACCTACCAACACACATATATTTATGTTTAAAAAAGCATACAATCAAAATTTACAAACTTTGATTAAAATTACTTTATTAAAAATTCAATTCATATTTTATATTTAATGTTATTGAAAATGTTACAGTTACAAAATTATATATATATATATATATATATATATATATATATATATATATATGGGGAAAAAAATGGAAACTAAAAGGCAAATTTTATAATCAAGAAATTAGTTATGACAGTAAATAAAATTATTACCAACTCAAGAGGTTCAAAATCAATACAAAAATATTCACAAATTGCTGCATTAGTTTTATCACATCCTAAATTCAACTTTTTCAGTTTGAGATTTGTAATTACATCCATCTAAAGAAAAATAACAGGAATCTTAGTATAATTCAACTCAACATTATTCACAAAAATTTAAATGTAATCGTTCATTTTTTTTCATTATAAATTACAAAATTTTATATAAGGAATTATATTTGAAATTTGAAAAGGTTTAGTTTGTCATTTAATCATTTTTTTGCACACTATGGATAATTAGACTGGGATCTACAGTTTAAAGTCAATTCTGAACCATAACAAACATCTTATATCCAAAGTGCGATTTGAATCCACAAACCGTTGCACAGGTAAGAGGAGTGGTCATTTTCTTTGGACGATTTCAAGCTAGCAGCCAACTTAGCTTGAAATTTACAAAAGATAGTTTGAATCATCCAATCTAATCTAGAATTTAAATTGATAGAATAAAAATTTATTGTGACACTTTATTACATTTATGTGTATAACAAATATTTACAGAATTTTACAATGGTTGAGTTTTTTCTGAGTAAAATTTAAGCTTTTTATAATTAATGTACTTTAACTAATTTATTATTTATTTTTTTTATATTTTAAGGTGTAGTTTATGATATTTGCAAGTTGTTTACTATTCTAATAATTAATTAGAATCTTTATGAAGAATATTTTTGTGAAGCATAAAATAACTTGACTCATTTGTAGCAGCCAGAGGACTAAAAATTTGATTTATTTAATTTGTTTGTCATTCAATAATCTTTTTCTTTTTTTGCATTACACAGCTAATTGGATAGGAACATACATTTTGAAGTGGATTCCAAACCACTACAGACATCTACGCCTAAGGTGGGATTCAAACTTAAGAATTGTTGTACAAAAGACAAGAGCGCTAACCATTAAGCTACAAGCACAGTTTGTCTTGTTTTAATAAAGTTTATGCCTTTATATTATGTCATTAACAAATGACTGTTGAAGATATAAATTTATGTATTGGCATAATAATTTGAGTTAATATTTCATTACAAGTATTTGAACATTACATTTAATATTTTTGTTAGGAAAACTTAGCAAATTTTTTTGCTTTTCTTTTTTTGTTAGGCCACTTTTTTACCCTCACTAAATATTAATTTTTGTCAAATAAAACAATTTTATCTGCTAATAAAATTTTACATTTTATTTAAAAAAAAACCCTGAAAACAACCTTCCAAAAATATAATAAAACTAATTAAAGAAAATTTCAGTATTTATTGAGAACATTTAATGGCAACACAACAAGCACTGTTCAAAAGCCAGATAGATGTCAACATTTAATTTTTAATTTGATCATTTTTTTAATATTCATTAGATTACTAAACTAAGAACTTACTTTTACAATGAATTATTGTTGTTGCTTGTTCATTCCATTTTACATATGGAACATTTTAATAGATATTATATAGCGAAGATTTTTTTTAACTTTAATTTAAAAAGTTTCTAAAAGTTAGAACACAAAATAAATGATATGATTTACTTTCCTATGGAATGGTTTCTGAATTAATTCACAAATTGAAATTAAAAAAAGTTTATAAATATTTTATACAAGATATTATACTATATTTTATTTTGAAGAGAATTTGAAAAATAGAATGCTGTTGTACTACTGAGAAAAACTCCCAACTTTTACAGGTGATTAATAAAGTTTGCATAAATATTTTGGTCAAAGCACACTGTTAAGAGAACCCTGCTTTAGAGGGTTTGTTTACCTCTCAATGGTCATTATTTGCACATGAGGGCTTTAGACTGGAACCTAGAACTTAAAATAAATTCAGAACCGATATGAATATTCATACCCAAGAATGAAGTCAAAACTTACAAATCATTGAACTCAAGGCCTGTGTGCTAACCATTTGACTACCAACACTGCTCTTATTTTGAAAAGAAGCTTCTCACAAGAGTAACACAACTGAGGTTATAATAGAAAGGGATTAAAACTTAAAATCCCTCATTGTGGAAATACTTTTTTGTTCACAATAGCAACCAATCTTGTTATGGAATATCTTGCATTAAAATTGAAATTATAATCTCTTTTCTCATATCATCAACACATTAACACAATTTTTAGAGAATTGACTCGAAATTGATAATTCACAAAATTTTTCCAATAATTTAATAAATTCCAACATTCTATTTATCCAGTGTTCTTGGAAAGGAAGAATGTTGGAGTATTTTGTGTCGGAAACTTTCCGTTCTATACATGAAAGACAGCCTAATTTTTATTTTGAAGGTTAAAAAATTTTAAGTCAAAATTATTTTTGACTTCAAAGTTTTCACCTTTCAAAATCCTTAAGCTTTATTCTGTTTAATGCATAGTTTACTAGAAATGTATGCATTTTTACATTGTTGAGAATATTGGTTTCTAGCCATCTAAAATTTTTTCTACCAAAGAACTCTAGCGGTTGAGTCTTGTGGAATGAAGCCAAAGTTTGACCACTCCAACTGTGTATTTTCACATTGCTCAATCATTTTAAATCCAATATTTTTACTAGATATATTAGTTTAATATCAGTGATGAAAGCAGGGATTATAAACATATCAAAAAGTTACTTCCATTGAATCATTAAATTTTTTTTATCAGATAAAGTAAATATAAAGTCACAGCTCGAATGATTTTTTTTTTTTTTTTTTTTTTTTTTTACAAAATGAAATTTTTTTTCTAGTTTTATAATTAAATCTTTATTATATAGCATCAGTTTTACAAAATTACACAAAAAACTTTAATGTTATGGATATAAAATTATTTTCAAATGTTTTTAGCTACTTATAGTAAATTTGTATTCCAATAGTATTTCATATAATTTTATTTATATGAAATTTAGTAGGCTGATATAAAAAAGAATTTATAGCAAAATTAAAATTCTGAAATTTACCAATTATGAATTAAGAAATTTACAGTTGAAATCTCTCTGCTTTTGTTTGTTATTTCATGAATATTTTTTTAATGTAAGAAAACATCTCAGTAAACATTGACTGCAAAATTAGATTTAGCATTTTTTAAATCTTGAATTACATTTTAAAGTTCTTCAAAATATAAATTTATCCAAGAAATTTCAACTGAAATATACTTTCAAAAATTAAAATAAGTTATTTTAATAACAGATTAAAAATATATTTGTTCATGCAAACTATTATTTTGAAAAATAAATTGCTTGTTACCAAGACCATAGAAAAATTTTCTGTGTTTCTTATATTATAGTTAAACAAAAGCATACTTACTTTATTGCAATCTAATAGGTAAGTACAGGGAACCATTTTAACAGATGCACAAATAATTTCAAATGTTGACCATGGAATTTCAGATAAAAGTAGTATGGAATGAGTAGAACAAAATATAGCTATATCAGTATCAACTGTTCCATGCACTAAAATTGTATTAACTTGTAGCTGAAAAATAAAATGCAGAGTTAATTATAGCAGTTTTATCCTTAAAAACTTCACAGAAATAATGTGAAAATGCTAATAACTTTCAATTCAATGAAAGTTAAGTTGATAAATTTTATTAATTGGAAAAATATTTTAAATTCAAAGACCAGAAAAAAAGGAAATAAAACATCTACTGAATAAAAACAAATGTGTCTCGATACTTAAAATATATTTGAATTATATAATGTATTTATGCATTTTTCTTTTGATAATGGAAATGTCTATTTATGCAATGTAACACTTCTGTAAAATTAAATGGATACTTAAATTTAGTAAGTTACTTAAACTAAGTATGATCAGCTTTTGAAAAGATTTAAGCAAAAACGTACTTTAATGAGCAAATCTGAACATTTTTTCAACCATATGTCTTTTTCAGGAATTTTTATTTCATCTGGAGTACATTTCCTTATAACATGAGTTTTGGAATTGTAGCCTAAATGCAAATACTCAAATGTTATACTCCCTTTAATAACCTGCAAAGTATATAAAATGTTATAAAATTATACTTTTAATAAAAAATATGTTATTGTAGAATAATTTCACATTTTCATGAAATACAATATAACTGATTATAAATAAAATGAAAAGATAGATTCAATTTAAAATTGTTTCCAAGCCACTACAAACATCCTTTTTCACAGTGGGTTTCGAACTTATGAACTGAAGGCCAAAGTGCTAACCATTCAGCTGATAACTCAGAAGTACATTAGACTGAAATACATAAAAATATAGTAATAACCCTATTATTTCCAAAGAGGCGCCTCAAATTCTGTTGATTAAAACAGCTATATTTTTAAATGCCAGCAGATGCAAAATTACTTGATACATTTTAATTAGATGGAGGGCTATGAAAGTAATTAAAATTCAAATGAAGACCAGAAAGAGTAAAAGTTACATTTTAGCACCAAAAAGTATTTCTAGTTGCAAATTAAATTCAAAACTATTCAATAGAATTTTTTAATTAATTAAAAAAAAATCAAGGTTACTGATGCTATTTTTATTAAGTATAATAATATGAAAAAATTATAATTTCCAAATTTGTGCATTAACATGATGAGTCCAAATTGCAGCTAAAATTAAACAAATATTTCTAGTTGCATAATGATTATCCTGTTAGATTTTTTTAGCATCTAAATTGTAATTTCAATATTTTCATAATAGAAAAATTTTGAGGAAGAATATTTCTAAAGTTTATTTTCATACAAATAAATAATAAAATGCAACATTAAATTCCAAATTATTTTTTCAAGAAATGTCATAAACATTTAACTAATATGGAATTTCAGTTTCATAATCAAATAAAAAATATTTCTATATATTTAAACAAAGCAAAAAATTAAGAGTAATAACTGTTTGACAAAGATATAATTTCCGAATATATAATCTTTGTTTTATATGAGAAATTATGAGTATTTAAGATGTTTGGCACACATCAAATATGAAGCAAATAATTTCCTTTATATTAAATGTCAAGTTTGATGAAAATTATGTAAACAATTAAATTTTATTTAAGAAAAAGAAATTTTAAAAAGCTATTCTTGAGAATTCAAAGAATCAAATTTAGTAGTATTAAGAGTGCCAAAATATATTGTACTTAAAAGAATAAATAAATAAAAGAGAATATTGATCACAATATTAATAAGTTTTTTTTTTTAAATTAAAAGTAAAAAAGTTACTACAAAAGTTTTAAATTTTTTTAAACAGAATATGCTTTTAAATTATGATTAAATCAAATATTAAATTATGGAAGTTTAACATGGTAATGCCATTGAAGTTAATTATTTGCATTTTAGAATAAACACCTAATTTTATAAAAAAAATTTCATTATCAAATTAATGCATCAAATTATAAAGTAACACAATTTTAATTTTCTAGTAATTGTGAACAAATAGAAAAAGTGCTAATTTTTCGGTGCATAATTCAAAAGCAAATAATTACCAGAACTTTTGTTTCAACACTGACTTTGTAGTCATACTGAGATAACTTTGATTTTATAACCACTCCATCAATGACAGAAGTATAAGAGGAAGAAAATGTTACAGGACAGATAATGATATTTTCTTTACAAAATCTACAAATCACATTCAATGGATGTATAATTAAGTTGTAACAATAATTTGAAGTTTATATTTTTTAATTAAAAAGAAACTTACTTAAAATCCTTGTTAGCAGAAATCTGTCGAATCCACAAATCACACACAATCTCAATACAATCAGGGTCATCATGGCTTAATTTCTGGACAACTGCATAAATTTTATTTTTTAATTCTTCATTCGTTCCAATGTTTCTCAAACAAAAATCATCTTCATTGATATTTTTATTATCTTCAATCTCCAATTGTTCAAAATTTAATTGAAAAGGAGAATAGTGACGGCTACTAAAACGAATTCCAATGGGTACTGGATGGGAAATGTATTTATTCATGTTCACTTTATTCCTATCTTTATAATTTTTGGGACAAATTAATCGTTTTATGTCAATAGAAATTTCAGATAAAAAAGATATAGAATAATCAAGAATTCTGTGAGAATGATTAACAACATCAGAAATTCCAATGCCCTGAAATAAAGATATAAATTAATCCTTATATTTCATTCATTAAATAATTATTCGACATACTTTCGTTCATTGTAATATAAAAATACATTTTATATATTATACACTGTAATATATTAATAGCAATATACTTTAATATGAACCATAGGATTATTATAATATAGTAATAAATAATTTTTACAGTATTATATTAGAAATTAAAATACTATTATAATAATTATATTTTTCAATAAATCAAACCATCACATTTAGAGTTGATGAAAATAATTAAAATAACTAATAGCACTCAGTGTTTTCCAATTATTACACATACTTAAACCTGCTGTATTTAGTTGAAAATCAATTAGTAGATATTTTCCTTATAATACAAAAGAAATTAAAAAATTCATAAAAAAAATACTCAAACTTAAAATTTGTATCTTTTTCAGTAATTAATAATAGGATTTAAAGTAGGAATTCTTATTTGTCTTGCTTAAGTATTCTATCCTGTATGAAAAATCAATGATGATGTTCAAGTTATGAAATTAAGATTTTTCAGTAGGAGATAAATTTAAAAAAAAGATTTAAAAATAAACAATTAAAAAATGTCGGATCAATATTTAAGGTAATATCAAATTCTTTAAGTTGAACTAAAATCAAAAATTATCAGTGCAGTTATTAAAAACGCAATGAAATACAGAACATCTTTACTGGCTATTTATTGATTTGATTATAAAAATTATTTCAAGCATAAAAGTTTCAAATTAGTTATTAACAAATTTAATACCTCTTGTGTAATTGAAAGTATTTCTTTACTCCAAAAATACCACATAGTTAAAAGTGATGTAACTGAACATCCAAATTGTTGATGGTGGGCTTCAAGAGTTTCTTGTATCAAATAAGAAAACTGGTCCTAGCAAGAGAACATTATTAGACATTTGCAAGTTCATTTCAAGCACCTACTGATGCTTTATAATTTGCTATAAAGTTAAATTATTTAAAAGTATTATGATATCCATTAATTTTTGGTAAATTGATAGTATATTTGCAGTATTAGCAGTTATAAATTGATAATATGTTTATAATATTACTGGTAGTAAATCTATAAGTGTTCAAAATGATATATTTGTGTTAAAAATTTCTAAAGTATTTTTGGCTATCTACACATGCAATAAAGAAAATCTTGATATTTTGAAAAAACTTCAAAATTCTTAATAAAAAAAAAAAAAGAATAAAATATCTATTAAAAATATTTCCCTGAATTATAAATATTCATATTAGAAGCTATGCTGTTGCTTCTTGAAAGATAATTATTAGTAGCAATAGTACTAAAATAATTAAACATGTTCTCATTTCTAAATGATTAATTTAGTTGGAGAGTACTATAAATAAAATAAAGAAAATAGAAAGATGATTTTATTTGTATATAAACTAGATAACATGCATTGTATATAAACTAGTGGCAGAAATTCAAATTTAATCTATACTAAAAATTTAAAAATATTAAAAAGATATTAAGCATTTTAAAAATTTATTTTTTAAGCAGATTTAAAATAGATTTAGAGAGTTTCACATAACAAATTATTTTTTAAATAGTTATTAATTATAGCTATTTTAATCTGAAATTTTAATCACAAAAAGAAAAAATTATACCAAATTTCATTCACACATTTTATTGGTATAAATGGAGTGCAAATTTAAGAATAAGTTTGCTGAATTTATAAAATATTTCACACATACATAGATACATCATTATTAGTAACAAAATTATTCAACACAATAATTTTGATTAGGTAACTATAAAATATACAATTATCCTAACTCTACAATTTAAAATGTAGCAAGCATATGAGTCTTTCATAAGAATTCTAAGACTTGAAAGAAGGAAAAGCTTGCTAATACTTTATGTGTCATTGCATCTATAACTCTTTCTCCAGAATCAAGATTTATTAAGACACAATAAATTTTGTCAGTATTTTCAATAAAAAAAAATCATTCTGATATTCAATTATAAGGTGAATATGTTATTTGGAGTTTTTAGTGGCTGTTTATAGCATTAGCATAAGACAAAAATAAATAAAAACAAACAAAAGTTTTGATAGCATACATTTAACATATTTTTTGAAATTAAATCCAAGTTTAATAATATGTACTATTTAAATTCTATGTAATTTAGAAAAATATTTCAGCAACTATTAAGAATTACTGATATAATACAAAAAAAGATTTAATATGTTTTTAAAAATTAAGCAGAACTCTCCTCCAACCAGCTTTTGTATTACAGAAAGTTGTAGTTATTCAAGAGAATTTTTCTCTATTTAGAATGATCATTTAACTGCCCATTTTTTTAGAACTTCCGAAACAAGCGTAGGTTTAAACTTCTGATAGGAAACAGAACACACGTACATCACCACCATAAATAAATATTTTCACCTATAAAGTCTAAAATAGATTCATTTATTTCTTAAGATCAAAAGTTGCAAAAAGCAAAATTAAAAACATATTTTCAATGGTTTAAAAAAATTGCTTAAATGATATTTGAATTTTGGGATAAATCAAAAATGTTAGACTAAGTTATTCCAATTTTTAAAATACATAAAATTGGAATTAAAACTTTTTCTATTTTATGTTGGTGTCAGCTTAAGCTATCTTTTTTTATTTCCAAAGAAGATGCCCTGATGAACACCAATAAACACAAAATTTGGTTGCACAAGTTTACATTACAAAAATAAGCTTAAAAGTTAAATATATGCTGAAATGAAAATAAAATATATAGAAATGTCACAAATCTGCATTATAAAATTAATTTAAAATACAAATACATACAAGAATGTATATATAGTACATAAGAACATGTGTATATAATATAATCTTATACCCAATTTATGATTTAGGTATGTGAATATATACTGTATAATGAACACTAATTTTCCTAGTACGCATGGTATCAAATCTATGAAATCTCAATATTACTTAAGATTTTTACTTAAGCAAAATTTTTCAAAAGTATAAATAAAAACAAAACTGTAAGAAATATAATGAAAACTATATCTCTTATTATTTTAGCTACATCAAATATATAACTAATATTTACATATTTGATGCAGCTAAAAGTCTAACATATTAAGGGACTAATTCTTGTGATCATTTCTCAAAATGCTTATTAGCAGCAATTGCTATATTTCACCTTGCAATAGCAGCAATTGCTATGAAAGATATTTGATGCTTATTAGCAGCAATTGCTGATGCTAACTATTTAATGCTTATGATTAGAATGAAAACACTGTATATATTGAATCAACTTCTCAGAATAAAAAACTTTCAGAACAGAATACAAATAAAATAAAGTTGAATGAATAGAAAATTCAAGAACTTACAACAAATGTAGATTATATCATACTTTATTTATAAACAATAAAGTAAAAAGAATATTTTTTAAAGATTTTGCAGTAACATATATTTTTCTACGTAAAGTAAAAAAAAAAATTTATAAAATTAAAATATACAGTTATATTTACTGTATAAGTGACAGTTTCCAGCAGAATGAGTGGGCATTTCACAATGTAAATTTTATCACCATCCACTAATTTCTTGCTGTAAAGAAAATTAAAGATTTAATATTGCACAATTTAATTATATTATAAGAAATAACTGTCTCAAAATAATACCTTTTGCATGGTCCACAATATGAAGCAATAATTGTGCCTAAATAAATAAATAATAGCAAATTTTTAAAATATCATACAAGAGATATAGCTGCAGCAAATTTTTTAATTCTGATTAAAGTATTTTTTAATTATCAGAAATATTCTTTTATTGCCATTTCATAATTTACATTATCAAAAATAAAAATTCTGTATTCAAGCAACAATAAAATTTCCTTTCCTATTATAACAGACCAATAAATTTCAAAATTTAAGCAAATCAATTTATTAAAAGTAGATAATGACTGTAAAAGTAATGTATAACTTTTTCAAACAATATTGACTTTCCTCATAAAATTTCAAGCTTAAATTAGCAAATATATAAATGAAACATAACAAGATTGCTGAAAAATTAATACAACTCAAAATTTTAAATGGATTTCATATTATTTGATATAACAAGAAACATTGAGATCATTCACAAATTAGCAAAATTACAGGTTTCAATTTTGGCTAAGTAATTTTCTGCTATCGTCTATGTTTCTTAGTAGCAGTAATGTATAAGTTTTAAAATAGCAAATAAAATATTAACTTCCTAAACGTAACCAATAAGAAATTCTTTGAAAAATTGTGCTATGCTCATAAGCTAGTTTAAAAAACTAAGTTAATTTACTACATTTGAACAAAATATCAAAAATATTTATAATTTTTAACATAGATTACGATCAATTAAAATTTATTAAATATTTATTTAAGACAATAGTTAATAAAATTTTCAGTAATTTTAAATTAGATTGCATTATTTTTGTATTTTCTAAAAATTTTTAGTTTTTATTATATAAAGTTTAAGGAAACTTCAAAATTATTATGAAAATGAGCCGATTAGTTTTTTAATTTATTAAGTTTTTCTGAATTTTTTAATAAAAAATAGAAGTTACTAACTATTTATTCTAATAAAATATACATTTTAAAATGTTATTCAAGTCATTAAACACAGAATTACAGGGAAAAAAATTAATGTAACTCGAAGTATGTTAAATGGGGCTAAGATTGATAGTCAATACTTTTACGTTTATTGTCATATAAAATCAAGTCGCGGATATTTAAGGAACACAACAATGCAATAAAAACATTAAATGTATTTTATGATATTCAAGTAAAGAAGTCTAAGCAATATGAATAAATAAAAAAAATCGCTTTCAGTTAATTCATTTTTTTACCGAGAGAAGTGTTCATAGTATCCACAATTCAAAATAACTTCAGTAGTTCAACTCAGTTCTCGAATACTGATTCACTCCTACGAATTAAGGCAGAAATGTTTTCCAAATTGTCGCTTAACTACAGCTTTGAGGGAACCACAATCAATATACAAGTGCTGCTCTACAAGTTTTGGATTTTCAACCTAGCATCAGAAATAGAGAAACTTTTCTGGCATATTTAACGGATTGGGAAAAATGAAAATTTTATTTCATCTGTACCTTAACAAAAAAAAAAACAAAACATTAAATTAATTGAAAAATAAGTGTATATAATGTGAATGTGTAATAAGACATGTTATAAGAATAACAGTCCCATGTGGTCTAGTGGTTAGGATTCCTGGCTTTCACCCAGGCGGCCCGGGTTCGATTCCCGGCATGGGAAGGGTAAGGTTCCATGGTGTAATGGTTAGCACTCTGGACTCTGAATCCAGCGATCCGAGTTCAAATCTCGGTGGAACCTTCATTTTTGTGTTTTATTTTTAATTTTATGAATTTCCTTAACTTTTTCGTATTATAAAAAATGGTAACACACTTATTTATAATTCGAAAAAGATCATTGAGAAATTTTTAAGTGCTCATATACTCAGCAAAAAAACTTTTTACTATGTTAGATATACAACATCAAATTTAAAATAAGAGAAATTTTGCCGGTTAAATATACACACACATACAATACTTCCTATTCTAAATTTAAACTTTTATCATAAAACTTAGAACAAAAAAATGGGAAGTATAAGTTTTAAATATTTAATTTATTTTTAAATTTTTACTTTACTGTGTCTTTTTATTTCAATTGTTGAAATATTTGCTACCATCTTACAAAAATTTTCAGAATTCACAAAAATACATTCATTTATAACACAAGGACTTAAAATATTTTTCATCAATCCATAAAATATGACACTAAAGATTCTACAATAATTTAAATAAGGAATGAGGATATTATTACATATAAAACTAATTCTAAATTTCTAATAACTATTTTCTAGCTTTCATATTTTACTATTTTTAATCAAAATTATTTCAGTTTAAAACTAAGGAAATTGATTGCCAAACAAATATTCTATTTGGTATTTAAATACAAGAACAAGAATTTCATTTGTGTGATGAAATACCAAAAAATGCTTTTTCATTTCATAAAGTAAAATGCATTCTTTGAATCTTCGAAAAACATTTTTATAATATGGTTATAATGATGTATTACTGTAATTAAATGAATGTAACATAACTTCAAAATAAATTATATAGTGAAACATTTTTATAATGGATAAAATTGCCTAGGGAAATCTAGATTCATAATTATACTGTGTCATATGAAATTTATAACGAAATGTTTTTATCATTTATAGTGCCATCTAGCGATAGATATATAAGTTATAGAATTATATTTACCATTTATATTAAAACAAACTTTTCTTTCTTCTTAACTTTTTTAAAATCAGTAAAATATTTTTTTACTATAAAGTTATTTCTTAATTTTTTAATTTCAAATAAAAACTTAAAATAATTCACAAAGAAGTATTTAGAGAGTTGCCAATAGATGTAGCAAATATGTTTTCTTAATAGAAAAGGTAAAAGTTCATTACATCTATTAATAGATGGCAGCACAATCTAATATTTCCGAATATTTTTAAAATTTTGTGTTAAAATATATATAGTGAATTAAAATTATTGAAATCCTCCTTGATTTTTTTTAAGTAAATAAATATCTTGTGCAGATTACTTCAATATCAGAGCGTTTATCAGCAGGATCTATATATTAAAATTATTCAACTATACTATTTTTTATTTGATAATATTGAATTAAAAATATCTATATTATAACTCAAAAATTAAAAGAGAAATAGCTTTTATAGAGATAAAGAAAATTTTTAAAGTTGTATTGTGTTCATGGCCTCTCAAATAAAGGCCTTATAAGTCTAATGCTCACAAATGTACTGTTGAATTCCTACATAATTTTGCGTTTTCAATTTTTGAAAAACTATTTTCATATCGGTAAATTTATATTTTTAATGCTACCTATCGCTTTTATCAAATTCATTTTATTAATGCTAATTTATAAGTATGTTTGAGTGTTTTTATTTATTCTTTCATTAAATGTAACTTTGAAAAAATAAATTAATTTTCATTTTAATTTCTTTTATGTACTTAATATACTAGTTTTGGAAGATTTAAAAATTGCTCTTAATTTGAAATATTTCCTTGAATGTTAATGCCCTTAATTACTATTATTTCTTCTTTTGTAAAGTATTCATAAAATTTGAGGATTTAGAGATGCTTCATATTAAAATATAAGATAAAAAATAAGGAGAAATTTAGCTTCAGCTCAATTATGAGAAAAAGATAAAGATTATCTTGCTCGGTGTTATCTTACGTTAAGATAAAATTTATTCAACTTTTGTTTAACTAAAGAAACAAATTAAGGCAAATTGAAATTTTCAGTCTTCAGTATTGTTTATTTGGAACTATCTTATAGAAAAAAAATAAACCTTACTCAAATTTCTTAACACTGACTTCCCACTAAAATTTAATTTTAACTCTTAAATATTCATCAATAGTAAGCGACATCTACAAAAGACAACTAGAACTTTTTTTTAAATCTACCATCTTCTATATTTTTGATTAGCAGTTAAATCTGTATTCTCCTTCCTAATTTGAAGCAGATTAGTTCAAATGGTATTATAGGGCTATTTAAGGAGCTACAAAAAGATTTATAGTCTTAATTATGGATTTTTTCTTTTTTTTATTTTGAATCTGAAACAAATTTTACTTTTATTAAAAGTTTATTTTGATTGCAACTGATGAAAAAAAATTATAACAATATTAAAATTATTTTACATTCTAAATCTACACAAGCTGTGTGGATTATTTTTCCTCTGCTGTCGACATTTTTGTGTTTATTAAAAGATTATTCAGCTGGACAAATTAATGATGTAAGAACATCACAATAACTCTTGTTTCGCCTAAGAATACTATCTTCCTAAAATTTAATATCTATTTCTATCAATCTCGCTTCAAACTAAAACTAGGTATTTAAATTTGATTAACATTTAACTATTTCATTTTTTAATAAGGTTTTTTATGAAAGCAATTATTTTCTTTTATCTATTTTTTAAAGTGAAAACGTCTTTGTTTAAATTGTTCTTAATTTTCATATATTTTTAAATCACATGTCATAAGAATTTTAAAATATCACAAAATATAATTAAATTTGAATTTTTTAACTGATAATTTTAATGCGATAGCATATTGTTATGTGCTTTAGATAATAAATTTAAATTAACTATGAAATAAATCTTTTGTTCCTTCGATAATGTTCTCAATTTATTAGTTTTGTCTATTTTCTTTCTTTTAAAAATAATTTCTCAAGTTAATATTTTGGTTGTTTAATTGGCTGATTCTTATGTTTTAAATCATGATAAATTGATTATTGTGATTGAAACAGTAAAATTCTTTTTACACACAAATCATTTTCACCGAGTTGATGCCATAACATTTTTTTAATATATTGCGAATTTCTACGTAGATTTTGGTAGAAATTTCAAATTAAATAATTATTTTAAAATTAAAATTGTGTAAGCTTATTCATTTTGTTCTACAAGAGTTTGTAAGTTGTTCTACCTTTGCAAGTCTATGGTCAATTTGAATATATCTGCCAATTTTTGGAAATATCCAAGAGTATTTTATCAGACTGATAATCCAATAGTAAAAA
>JAPDSC010038879.1:49230-65927 GCA_026290005.1 Latrodectus geometricus
ATATATATATATATATATATATATATATAATTTTACTCAATAATGATTTCCAGACTATAAGATGACCTAAAAATGCTGTATAAGATAGAAATTAAACATCAATTTAAAAGAGATTATTTCTGTAAAATGTTTTTTACTTGTTTAAATAATCAAACGTTAAAAAAATCATAAAACAGAATTATTTAACGTCCTATTTTGATGAAATTGTTAAAAGTAGTCTTTAAGTAATAGATTTTCTCTGAGAAAATAATTGAGAATATTAGTTTTACAATCTGATTACAGAGATAAGTTGTTTGAAGGAAATAAGTTCTGGTTTAAAATATAATATCTATTTTAACGTTTTTTACTCATTTGAAAAAAAAAGTTAAAAGTTGAAAATAATTAATAAAAATAGATATTTTTTTAACATCCCATTTAGTTGCTATTGTTGAAAGTAATTTTTCAATAGTATTATTCAGTTAATAATTAGAATATTTATAATGAAGTAAAATATTGCATAAAATAATTTTTTATTACTTACTTTATAATTTTAATGATAAAAGTATTCATAAAACTGATATTTTTGGCATTCTATGCCTTATTAAAGGAATTTGTCGAAAGTTTTTTTTCCCCCCTATCTGATGACATAAATGATAAAATGAAAATCACTGCCAGTGCCATTTAATTTTTCTTACTTGTTACATTTGTTTAATAACATCATTATTTTCAATAATATTTTTTTATATGTTACTTTTCCGTAGTAATGACAGCGTAGTTAACTTTTCTTCTTTTAGTATTCCTAAACTGATTCTTTGAAATTGAAACTCAATATTTATTTCAAAGACAAGTGTCGTGATTTACCAGTCATTTATTTTTATATAGTTTCCCCATTGTTCAATTTTCAATTCATTAAATATTTACATTTGACCCTGATCATTTAAGTTTTGTGAATTAAGATATTATAAAATTACAAAGTAAATATGATAGTTAGAATCCTTCAGCCCTTGAAAATGTATCTTGATTAGCTTTCAAATGTAAGATAGACAAAAGCTAAAAGATACTTAAGATTTAATGAATAAGTTCACTTTTCAAAAATAATAAAAGATTATAATTAATTGTGTTTTAGTTAACCAAAATTTCGACAGTGTTTTTTCCTATTTTCCAAATAATTGAATTGTTAAGATCAAGCAGTGAATCGAAATAGAATTATAATTATTACGTTGTACACTTAATATAAATGTTATTGGCTCATATCTCGATGGTGTTTTTCAAGTAAGTGAATTTAAATACATTTATATTTGATTGATACATATATAATAATGAAAAAAGATGCCTATATTTAATACAGTGAAGATTGTTTGGATAAAGGTATGATATTTTTTCTTTGAAAATAGATGTTAAAATATACTTCTGATATAATCCGAATTAATTTTGACATTTCCCCCCCTACTTTCCTTAGTTTAAGTTTTCCGTTATAAGAGAAAACAGATCTAACCATAAAACCCTTAGAAAAACTTTCCCTGTTTTCTCTAAGCCAAATTTTCTTCTTTTTTTCTGGTAGTAAATCTTTTTTGTTGTTGTCGTCAGATAAACATATTCAAGCTTTATCAACTGTATATAACTACATATTTCCATTTTTCACTTCCCAAATAATTTTCACACAATAATTTGCACAGTCTTGCGTTGAGAAACATATTTCGGTGTAAGGCGGTGAACATCGTGCTTTTTTTGTTTTGATTAACTTTAACTCGGATTTTATATCTATGTTCACTGTTTCAATAGAGATATATAAAGATATTGCATTAGTTCTTTGGGTAGTAGGATTTTCCTTTAAAACATGAGATACGACTTTAGATTTAATGAGAGGTACCTTTGTTGAGCATTCAATTTTTTACCTTTTTCCCAATCAAATGTAAACTTTGACGTTTCTTTTCTTTCATATTAATTATATCACTTACTTTAAATGTGTGTAGAAATATTAAAACTATGATTTCCCCATCTTTTTTCAATAAATACACTTATTATACATTTTTTCAATAAATTAATTTATTTTTCAATAAATTCATTATGTTATAAAATAAGAGTATTTTTTTCAGATAGCTCAAAAATATAGCCTTAAGTCATTTGTTTATCTTTCAGTAGTATTTTAAAGCAATTAATATTTTCAATGTTACAAATGATAATTATACCAATTTGAAACCAATTACACGTTTTTATTTTTAAATAAATATTTAATTTCATGGAGAAAGTTAAATCGTTATAAAAAAAATGTACGAACACCCTGCATCGCTTGTGGATACGTAACATTCACAATCATTTTACACTAAAAGACAATATGATTTTAATTTTATTGTCTATTAATTTTATGATTTTAATATGAGTCGGAAAGGTTTACAAATTATTGTGTTGCCTTTGTGTCGCTATATATTTCCTTTGTTAGCAACTAAATATATTTTAAAAAATATGTAAATTTGATTTGATGTTAATTTAAGTGTAATGTATTGTACAAAAATGAAATATTGAGTTTGCATTATTTTGACTATTATAAATTATAAGATCATCTTATCTTATTATGTGAGTGTGTGTGATTATTTTAAACTATGCTATATCATCTTAAAGTAAACTCAGATGTTTAGAAAGTTTATATAAATCATTCGAATAATATTCTTATTAGCAATCGAGTTTCAAAGTTATTGCTCATTGTGTACTGTAAACTATATACATATTTGTAATGCTAAAAATAAACCTAATTCACATTGACTTAGACATTTGACTGGTATGAGAAAATTGTAGCATTGATTTGGATAACATTTGAAAAATGCTTTTATATCTCGCAACTGTGCCGTTCAACACATTTTATTAGATATTTATTCCTTACTTTTGAACTGCACGGACGTATTGAAGAGTTATTCAAATGTACAGAGGTAATTCATCATTAGTCTTCTCCTAAAAATATTTTGTTCTTTTATTTCATTTATATAGACCTCAAAAAATCTTCTATTAAAACTGATTCTTAAACTAAAATTGTTATTAAAAATTTACTGAAATTAAAATCTTTTCAAGTATTGTTTTTTTAAGAAAATTATTTCTCTGTTTATTTGATGAAAAGATTGTTGATATATAGAGAGTTTTCAGTAACCATTAAAAGTTTTTATTGATATAAAAGAAATATTATTTGAATATATTTCAACTCAAATTGAATTTTTTTAGTTGATAATATAGTCATGTAGTAGCATATCTTAATATATATTAAAGTTAAACTAAAATAAAATGGCAATAATTTTTTTTTTTATCGAATTTAACAGCTTTGATACAATTCTCAATTCATCATAATTATCTCTGATTTTACGTGATTATTGAAAATAATGCTGAGCGTGAGAATTCAACAGTCAGAAAAATTCTTTAAAATTTTCCTTTATTTAGTGGAACTCTGTACCATTTTTCAACAGTTTGTATATAAAATATCATATTCAAAATGATTAAAAGTGTCTAGTTGTTGAGAATCCATCCTAAAAAATTTGATAAATCATTTAATATGCTTTTCTTAAATTATTAACCGTTTTTTCAATTAAACATTAATATTTATAATTTGTTGATTTTTTACTGAAAATTGCAAACATTTTCAGATGATTAAGTAAAATGTTCTAATCTTGAATTAATCATTCTCATTTGACTTCATTTTTGATCGTGATAGATTATTACGATTCATTTTTAATGCTATAACAAATTTAATTCCTTAAAAAAAAATTCCATGGTCGATAAAATATATGTTTGAACTGAAACACTTGTCTATTGTTGATATCACATCACGCATCTTGTTTTATTTGACTGATAAATATTTAAAAGGTCTCTTTAGTGTTACTTTGTTATTTTGCTACTTCAGTGCATAGTAGATGTGCCGAAATAGCTCAGTTGGGAGAGCGTTAGACTGAAGATCTAAAGGTCCCTGGTTCGATCCCGGGTTTCGGCAGGTGCTCTTATCCTCGGTAGTATAGTGGTAAGTATCCCCGCCTGTCACGCGGGAGACCGGGGTTCGATTCCCCGCCGGGGAGAGTATTTTTTATAATTTATTTTAATATAAAGATTAATTTATCAATTAATTATTAACTCCATTGATAACTATTGAAATTATGTTTAACTGCTATTAAAAATTGATAATTTTCAAGTATTTCTTCAAGAAGTTATTGAAAAATATTTAAAATTATTTAGTATAACAATAGTGATAACCATTTCTACGATTCGTAATTTTGATATAGTTAAATAAAGCAGATGTGGTCCTACATAAAATTATTACTTCTTAAATTCATATTGCTGTGTTTATAAATATATTTTATACTGAATATTCATGTATATTTGCACGCAACTTTTAATTTTTAAATTGTTATTATTGTAATATATTTTAAGGGGTATCACAAAAAATATTTCATAATACTTCATTTAATTCAATATCAAACATCCGTTGGAACAACTCTAAGTAAGTATATCATTAAGTTGCAATCACCAATCTTTGTTTGAATTGATGAATGAATTTTACCTACCACACACACAATTCTGAATCATTTTTATAAATTCAAATTATTGATAAAAATTTTTAATGACAATTTAAAAAAAAAGTTTTAAAATTAATTTTTTGAGTTAATTTAATCTGAAAAATTAAAAAATTTAATAACAGTGAGTAAAAATTCCAATTAGAAAGATCTTTTTTTCCTATTATATTTATAATTAATTATAAGTATGATAGGAAAAAAGCAAATTTTTTAATATATTTTATATATTTCCTTTTAATTTTAATATTTTAAAATTAATTCGTGCTATTTTCTTAATTTATAATCTAAAACAATAATAATTCAAAGAATCAGTTGAAAATCTATGAAATTTCGAAATAAAGTACTTTTTGTTGAATACTACACTTTTATAATAAATACTTTTGATTACAAGAGTAGTTTATTTCATATAATGATGCATACTATTATGCTTTTATTACATTTAAATATATTTGACATTTTTTATATACAGCTATATTTAAGTATTACATTAAAAAAATTAAATATACAACAAATGCGCATTTTCACTTTTTTTTTCCACTTAAAATCCTATTTAAAAAGGTTAACTTTTAAATTTAAGAATCACTACCAGATGGCGCACACAACATTTGTGATGGCATTCATAATACAGAATTATAAAAGCTGTTTATAAATATAAAATATTTCTTGTGTGTGCATCTTTATCAGAAACTATACCAAGTAGCGGAGATAAGACCATCAGACAACTTTTGATAATGGAGGTGGGAAAAAGAAAAGAAACTGATTTGCTTCGTCACACTACAATTATTATTTTCCTACCTGAGCTAATTTGCTTCTTTTTTTTGGGGGGGGGGGGGATAAGGGATCCTTCACCGAAATCAACCACAATCGAAATGGGAGTTGAATTAAACAATGACAATTGAACTAACGTGTCGTAATGCTTTGAATAAAATGTTTCTCTTTACTAATAAAAAGGAGAAATGCAGTGAAAATCAATTTCACAATTGAAATTGGGATTTCAATTCTAATCGCAACTGATAAAATTCATAATATGTAAGAATGATATTTAGTTTTTAGTTTCAATCTAAGTTTAAGATTTTAATTCATTTTCCCTTATACTATAAAATAAAAAATAACAATTATTTAAATTACAGCTTTCTGGTTAGTTTTAATGTGTTAAATATTTTTTATAGTAATAACTTATAATTTAATTTGGATATTTACTATTTCTATTTAAAATTAGTTAAGTTTAAAAATTGCATAGCGGTGAAGAATAAACTGTAAGTAATAGAATTTTATACTTAATTTCACTTGCAATATTTTTAGGTAATGTTTCCCAAATGTTATTAGCTAAAAGTCTACAATTGAAAGATTTTTTGTGTAAAATATTGCATAACCACATTTATTATTCAAGCAACTTTTCGTTTCAAAAAATAACTATTTAATACCTGATCATAGAAGAACATTACTATCTAGTACAATAAAGTCGTAAAATTATATAATCAACGATTAATCATCAAATACTTTTTAAACTAGATTTAAGGTTTAATTTCTCGTTGCTACTATACATTTATTGTTTTTGAACATGAAGGCTAAATTAATTTGCCATGTCTGCAATAAAAAATATACTTCGAACGACTGTAAATAAAATCACCTTATGAAGTGTACTTCTTAAAAGTGGCTTTGCTGCAAACACCAATCCCGAAGTTGAAATTAATGAATGACATGGAATCATCTTACTTTGGTTGCCAGAACATTTGACAAGAGATCTGTCTGTCAATGGTTCGAATTCCCACCAGAGTAATTTTATCCAAAGACTGAAACTTTTAATTTAAAAATTTATTACTTGACTAAAATTTGGAGTACTTTAAGTTTTCCTTTAATATTTAAATTGGATGTTTCTCGAAAATTCTGTAAAGGAATTGAGTATCGCTTAAAGTGATCAAGTTTTCAATCCAGTGATGTAGCGAGAACTTAACTTTTTTAAGTCTAATTGCTTGCCAACTTGAACAAACGATGTAGTTTTCACTATCTTCCTCCGTTCTTGTGACTCGTAAAAATGCCACATATCCACAAAAACTGAAAGTAGAGGTTACATAAATCAGTCATAATTACTTTCTGTTAAGTTAATACAATGCCTAAATATATATGAAGACTGTTAACAGTATTTTTTATCAGAGGTTGTGACATTGTATACAGAAAGATTTCCGCAAATACGATGCTTAAACAGGTCTCCGTTCTCAGCGTTTTCTTGAACACTCTCAAGAATAATTTTCACCTTCTCAAGAATTAAAATGTCAGAAAAAAAAGCAGTAACAATCTCAAATTACGTATCGCAATACAAGCGAAAATTGCAAATAAATTCTAACAGGAGACATACCCAAAACCATAATTTGAATGATATGCACTCAGTATAAATGTATTTAATGCTATATATTGTTATTAAATTAAAATTATTATTCCTTTGTTTGCACCCAAATATCTATTAAACTGAATCCTAAATTTTTAAATTAATTTTAATCATTATTTTTTTTTATCTTACAATTTATTAAAATAAATAGATCAATTTTTTATTGCTGTAGATTTTTATTAATAAACTAAGTTGTTAAATAATGGTGTTCTTAACGATGCATATTTAAAAATAAATTTTCGATAGATAAAGAACTTGAGATTAAGTTCGCATTGTTATGCAAATTAGTTATTGAGATTTTTGTTCTTTGTTAAAAAGCCAGTTCTCTTGTTGGTGATTTCTGAGTAAAAGTGTTTGAAACTGGGTATATTGATTTGGAAGGTTATTCATTAGATCAAATTTTTCTTTTTTAAGTCTTACTTTAAAGAAGGTAAGGTCTTTTCATTTTATTTTTTCTTCAATTTATAATCATACAAAATTTCAGTAATTGCTTTTATTTTACGAAAGAGAGTTCTAAATAATACAGTGCATTGCTGGTGCACAGAATATTTTTAGTAACAGATCCCATTCTGTAAATATGCTTTTAGTAAATATGAATATCTCCGAAAAATCCTGTTTGTCTTCGTTTGAGATGGAGTTCTGCCAAATGTTATTAGTTATTCCTGTGTCCACGGTTCTAACGTAATTGTACTCAAAATATTTTTAAACTCCACAACATCAAAAAACAGTGCTTGAGAATGTGAGTGGGAGTTTGAAGAGCAAATAATTCACAAAGTGTTGAACTTTAAAAAAAAAAAAGTAATTAATTTATCATACACCTAAAGGGAATCTTCTACATTTAATCTCGAAGTTGCGATAGCAATCTCTCAAATTGAAGAATTACAAAGAATATAGAATCTATCAACAATCAATAGCCCGAGAAAATATAAGAATTACATTTCCCTGAATTAAATTCCATCAGGTATAAGAGAACAATAGAAGAATGCTTGAAGGGAAGTATTCGGCAATTCCTTTTCTTCTCGCTGAAAGGAAGCGTTTGTTTGCAAGATTTATTTCACGAATGTTGATTACAGTTTTATCCATATTTTTTTCTTTATTTTATTATTATTACTTTTTTTTTTTGCATCTGGTACGTGCCAAAAAATACAATAAAAACAACGAAAAATAAATCATATCTTATTAATTTAATGATAAATTTTTATTGAATTCTTATGGAATTTAGCTGCCGCAAAAATAATGGAAAAGTCATAATAATGATAATATTTATACACATATAATTTAATAGTTTTCTATATTACAGCTATTACTCAATATATGTATTCTCCCTAATATTTTTCTTATTATCTTTTAATTATAAAAAAAATATCAGACTTAAGTAACCAAATAATACTTTTTAAGTTCAAAAAGAGACTTCCCATGCCGGGAATCGAACCCGGGCCGCCTGGGTGAAAGCCAGGAATCCTAACCACTAGACCACATGGGATATAGGAGCAGAAGTTTAGGTCATTTAAATAAAAATATTTCATCTTCTTTTTAATTAGTTTTCAGGTATGTTGTTTACATCATGAATTGGGAAGTAAAAGTTTTTATTTATGGGTTCAAAGATCTTTTCCTAACTCTAGATAGCGCCATGTGTTATCGTGATACTACAGAATAGGAGAAAACTACTATCTAAGAGTCTCCTAACGTAATGCGTTTTTGGAAATTCATATAAATATAATATTAACTTCTAGAACCAATTCCAAGCAATGTTTATCAAATTTACAAAAGAATATTGCTTAACAACTTCTCGCTATCTAGCGCAAAGTGTAAGAAAGTACATTCAAAATTTAACGCCATTTTATGATTCCGCGAAGGAAGCAATCGGTAGTCTAAACAAGATGTCGGAGGTTGCACTACGACCATTAAGGTAATTTTGGTACCGCAAATAAATATTTTTCAAAAATATTTAAAAGGAAATTTTAAGCAAATTTATAAAGTCTATCTTAAAACTGAAAAATCTATCTTATTATGAAATGTATCTTAATTATGAATTTTATCTTTTAAAATAATTTTTTAATTTCTAATCGTAACAAAAGAGAGGATGATGATAATAAGGACATAGTAGACATTCTACAAGTAAGATCACTTTTTAATTTTGTTTGACAGTATTAGTAGAAAAATAGTAATAGAAAAAGAGAGAAAAAATGACTTTCAGAGACATTAAAATGTCTGTAAAACTTTTAATCATTGCCACTGTGCAAAGAAATATCACTGATATTGGTGAACAAATAGAGATATTCTTAATTAAATTGATTAAGGAAAGTACATATTTTAGACCACGCCTTGATGTAAGTATTAACCAATCAGATATCAATCAGTTATTAATGTTTGTTTTCATCACCTTTGAAGATTTCAGAGTGAAAGAAGAGCTATTTGATATCTGTTCTTTTCAATGAACTACTTGATTCTTGCTCTTTTTAATTCTTTTTGTTGCCTTCTTTCAACAAAAGGGAAAGATATTTATGATTGCTTGTAAGAAAATCGTTTACAAAATTAAATGTTCTAAAAATTGTTCAGGTAAGAAACTGGTTGACAGATGAGAAGACAGATTTGATAAGGATTATTAAGAGAAAACGGCATAATATGTTCTAAGATTCGCTTTTATATTCACCAAGAAACATTATGTAAAATAAATAAATTAAATTAAAGTTTTGAAACTTGAAAATTAAAACTGCTAATACTTATAAGAGACTGCAATTGGCCCCTTTCGTGCAGACAAAGAAACAAGTTCTGATTGAAATCGAATCCGAATTTTGAGACTAACTTCTGTATGATCGCGTTTTAAATAACTGATTGAAGGAAAGTACCTTGAACATGTTTTGCTACTCGAAAAAAAATCTATAAGTTTGTTTTGCCTAATACGACAAAACTGAAACAAAACAAGCAAAGCCTAAAATTTTTTAAGCAATTAGCTTTTCTAGTTGACATGATAAAACATTTCAACGCCTTAATCTAAAAAGAAAACAAATCAGGTGGTGTGAGTTATGGTAGAGAAATTATATATAAATGGGTTTCGAAACTTAACTAAGTTCAATTAAATAAAGTGCATTTAATGATCATTTTTAAGACTTACAGTATGGCGCTCTAGGTCTTACATGGTGGCAAACCCTGATCTGTCTCTATCTGATAATATCTATAAATGAACATACGACTTTATAAGAAGCAGAAAAAAAACCTTATTCAAAATCAACATTTACTGGAAGATTTTCTACATTAAATGATGAAAGAATTCCTAAAAAAAATGCGTTTGTTAAAACCTCTTATTAATAACTGGGTGTACTTGATGATGTAGAAATGATTGTAAAATGTTGTAACACATAGAAATTAAACCTTACTTTAAAACAGTTAATCCTTTAAAATATAAATAATGGAAAAGCCATAAAAATACATTTAACGTGTAATTAATTGAGAATTGTTACGTTATTTAAATTATATATATATATATATATATATATATATATATATATATATATATATATTATAAAAAATATAAACAGATAAATGCTTGTTTGAGTAGAATATCTCTTTCAAAGATTTTTTATTCGTTTAAGTTCAAAAATCGAAACCTTTCATAAAAACATTTATTTACTGTATCATTCGAGTATGACTGTTTAGTCATTGTCCAGTAGTATTTTAATTTTATAGCCCAGTAGTATATGTATACCTTTTAAGTAATTAAGACTATCTAGTCATGTTATCTAATTACATAAATGACTATAAGATGTTAGGTGGAAATCAAATTCCAGGTTGAAATAGAATTTTCTTAAATTTTTATTACATTCTTGAAACTAGATTTTTCTATTTCCCATTTGAATGAAATTGTTGAGTGGAATCATTCCGTCGAGTGATTCAAGTGACTGTATGAATAATAATTCCAGCAAGTATTACGATTTAACTAAATATGTAAATTTTTATTATTATTTTTTTTGTTATTTCATGATGCATTCTATGCAACAATGATATGTAAATTTAATGATGTTATTAATATAAAAGCATAAATGAACAGAATGAACTATTAATCGATTAGGTTTATAAACCATGTTAAAAATATTTATTTAGAAAAATTCGTTTGTTTTCATTTGCTTAAAACATTTTTCGAATAATTATTTAAATTTGTATTCGATTTTCTTAATTCATTTTTAAGTGCTTATTTTTTTTATTGTTTTCATTGAATAATAAAAACATATCTTAGTTGTAGAATAAACAATAATTGATAAAATAGTCATAAAATTTATTTTTAGACTATAATTGTTTGAATTTTATTTCATACAACTTTGGTTAAAAGTAAGAAAATAAGCAAAGTGTAAAAAAGAGAAAATTGCTGATAGATCTATCTTTATTTTTATATGAATATTTATTGTAATAATTAAAAAATAAAAGAAAACAATTTTATAAAAATTTTCAAATTTTGCTATGCCATTAAACTGAATAAAATATGCTTCATACATACTTTTGAACTTAATTTAGCTAGAAATTTCTTGTACATAATTTAAGAAATACTGTACGATTGCTAAATATTTCTTAAAATAAGTACGAGGAATTTTCATTTAACTTTAATGAATATTACAATTGGTATTAGAGTAAATAATGAAAATTTGTTTTATCATCACTTTTTTTATCATTAATTTATTTTTTCATAGAACTTGGCGAAATAATATTTATATTAATAACTGAATTGTATACTTAGGTTAATTATGACATTAATTCATTGATTTTATACCGCAATAAATCTAATAACAATTAGAATAACAAAAACTTCTAATAACAAGAATTTCTTTCAGTTTTCAATATTGTTTGTATATTGATCTATATAATTTTAATTAAAAATATAACGTTATCAACGAATTCAAGTAATGAATGAATATGTGGATGTATACTATATAAAAAAAGTCCGCAACTAAAAAAAAGTCAATATTACAGAAATCAATGTAATGTTTAGATTTCTTCTATTATAAGAATTTTGTTGAATTTAACATGAAAAACATTACGCTTTCTTTTATTGTTCAGAGAGTTATTAATCTGAGGAGTGGTTGATATCACATTGAACACACACATCCTGTTTTGCCTGGCTGATAAATATTGAAGATGTCTCTTTAGTGATACGTTTATCTTTGTTATATTGTAACTTCAGTACCTGATAGGTGTGCCGAAATAGCTCAGTTGGGAGAGCGTTAGACTGAAGATCTAAAGGTCCCTGGTTCGATCCCGGGTTTCGGCAGTTGCTCATATCCTCGGTAGTATAGTGGTAAGTATCCCCGCCTGTCACGCGGGAGACCGGGGTTCGATTCCCCGCCGGGGAGAGCAATTTTTTAAATTTCTAATTAATTAAAATTAATTATTAATATAATAACCAATTAATCATTTAAAATAATTATTCGTTTACCACTACAATTAAGGAATTTTATCTTTTTGAAACTAGTGAAGAATTATTAGTATGAATTTATAACACTAGATGATATACCGTTACGGTGAGGAATTTTAAAGTTATTTTATGTATAATTAAAGTATCGATTATATTTTACATAGAGTTATCTCACTTCTTAAATTCATATTCTAAATATTTATATATATATTTTACAATGAATATTCGTGCATATTTTCAAATTTTAATTTGGAAATTATACATTTAGTATATTTTAAAGGAAATCATGCAAAATATTTAATATACTTCATTTATTCTCAGGTGACCGTACAAAATCAATTCCGAAAATATCATATACAATTTTTTAAAAATAATTTTTGCAAAAACAGATTTAAAAATTGAATTTTTGGACTAATTTAAAGAGAACAAAGAAATTTAATAACACTGAATAGAAATTTCATTCCAAAATATTTTTTTATAATTATTTATAAATATGAAAGTCAAAAAACAAATTCTTCAATGGATTTTTATAAATTATATTTCAATTTTAATGTTTGAAAAATAGTTTGCGTTATATTCCCGAATTTTTACAGCGTAAAATTGACTAATTAATTCAAGAAATACGATAAAATTCTGCTGATATTCCCAATAATTTCTTTTGAATACTTCTTTGGATATGTCAATAGTTTTTGCTAATGATGCATGCAAAAACTATTATTTCTTTGCATGCATTATTTTTAATTTATTTAGATATATTTTGTACTTTTTATACACGATTTTATTTAAATAATACATAAAAATAAATTTAAAGTTTCATATTTGAGCAACTAGAATATTTTTCAACAATCAACGTACATTTTTCATCAACTTAAAATCATTCTAAAACATTCAGTTTTTAAGTTAAGCAATTACTACCAGATGGCAGGCACAGCATTTGTGATTGCGATAAAGATCTAATAAAAGCTGTTAACAGATATAAATATTCTCTACATCTGTGCTCTAACGTCACTGATACTAAGTAGCAGGAATAAAAATTGTAAAGAACTTTCGATAAGGAAGGAAAAAAGAAACTACGAACTGCTTTCGCTCTACGGTTATCATTTTCATACAAGAGACGATGTGACACATTTTTTTTTTGAAGAAGATACCTTTTCACCGCAATCATTCATATTTGAAATGGGAATCGAACTCAAGCACTGTAAAAGTGAAATTTAAAGGAGGGACCATTTAGCGAAAGCAGCGAAAAACTTAAAATAAAAACGAGTTTTTCAATTTTATAAATAAAATGTGAAATGAAGGGAAAAAAAGTCATAATTCAATTCTAATCGCAGGTATTGATAAAATTCTTAATATTTAAGAATGATATTTGGTTTTTTCCTTTCAAACTATAACTTTAAGATTTTAATACATTGTTGCTTTATACTACACAATATAAAATAACAATAATTTAAATTACATTTTTCTATTAGTTTTGAGAGAGAGACACGAGATTTATATTTTTTATCGTAATTAGGTTGTTTACTATTCATAAATGAAATTAATTAAGTTTTAAAAAATGATTGCCTTGAAGTAATAATCGTGTGTAATAGATTTTAATATCCAAAACTTCAATATTTGTAGGGATTGTTTTCCTTAAAAACTTGCTAAAATTTGCAATTTAGAGTTTTTTGTGCAAAATAATTTTTTTATAACTATCTCTATTATTCAACTAGTTCTTAGAGTAAAAGATAACTATTTAATTCCTGTTTTTACAATAATTTCATTATTTAGCATTATAAAGATGTAAAGAGAGAGTTTGACCAACAAGTAAAGATATTCTTAATTGTGATCAAAGAAAGCACATGTTTTGTACTATGCTTTGATGAAAGTATTAACCAATTAGATGTCCGTCAATTATTAAAGGTTTGCATCACTTTTGAATATTTTATCTTGAAGAAAGAGAGATGTTTGATGTCTGCTCTCGTCAAGGAACTTCAAAAGGTAAAGATATTTATGGTTGAGCTTATAAGAAAAGTGCTTACAAAGTTAAAAATGTTTTAAAAATAGTTCAGAAATTTTATGCGACGAAGAACTAGCAATAACTGATGAAAAGACAGATTTAAAAAGATTAGAAAAAGAAAATGGCGTAACATGCTCTAAGATCCGTAATTATATTAATCAAGAAACATTATATAAAATAAATAATAAAATGTAGTTTTGAAATTTATAATTAAAACTACTAATACGTGTAAGAAGTTGCTATCGACACCTTTTGTGAAGGAAAGTAATTTTTGTTTATTGTTGAATTAAGTTGAATTTTGTGACTTAATGCTGCATGACCATATTGAATAACTGAGTTAAGGAAAGTACCTTAAACGTTTTTTTGTTATTCGCAAGAAAATCTGTAAATTTGTTTTGGCTGATTCTATAAAAACTCAAATAAAGTATCCAAAGCCTAAAATGTTTGAGGCAATTTGCTTTTCTAGCTGACATGATAAAGCATTTCAACGCCTTAGTCACCAAAGAAAAAAATCAGGTGGTGTCAGCTGCGGTAGGAATTATAAATGGGTTTTGATCGATTTATAAGATCAATTTATTGAAGTGTGACTCATGATCATTAATCGTACTTTAATAAATTGATTTTAGTTAAGATCAATTTATTAAAGCGCGATTAATGATCATATTTAAGGATTACAATATAACCCTCTAGGCCTTACAAGCTGCTAAATCCTGGTTTACCACTATCTGATAACACCTATAAATAAAAACTTTATAATAAGCGAAAAAAAAAGTTTAAAATAAATGCTTACCGAAAGGATTTTTCATCGACAAATGAAAAATTTCCAAAAATACATTAATTTAAACGTTTCTTAAAATTATTGCGAACATTTGATGATATTTATACTATTGTAAAACGTTATAACATTAAAATTAAACCTTATATTAAAATAGAATGTATAATTTGCTATTGTAAATGTAAATGAAAAATTTATAGAAAAATATTTATTTAATGTGTAATTTAGGCAAAATAATTGAGAATCGTTACGTTATTTGATGCATTAAGAAAAGCTTGAATTATTGAGGGTGAACTTATATTAGTATTATGGCAATGGCCTTATTTATATTCCACCAATATTAAAATTAATTTCTTGCTGGCAAAGTTCGATGAAGTAATCCAAATATCATAGTTATTTTTTATTTTTTCGTAAAATTAAAGATCAAAATATACACCGGTATTAAATTATATAATAATCGGTATTAAACTTGTAATTTTAATGTGAAACTCTAGTGATAGTTCAAGTAAATAGTTATAGTAACTGAAGGAAGACTATGATAATCACTGACTCAAACAGGAACAGAACTTTTTATTCACTTTTAGAGTTAACTCCAGGTTTAATAACTCGACTGAATCATTTGTAAAAAGATGGAATAAATTATGATCTAAACTAGAATCTCCACAGAGTTCATTAAGCGATTGAAACTTAGAATTTCCAAATTAATATCAATAAAATAATAAAATTTTGCAACTTTGTTTTTGCAAAGTAGATGGTGAGCGTTTTTATCATGAAAAAAATGGTTCGATATAATAGATTGTTAAAGTAAAGAGGATTTTGAACAAATAATTTCTAAAGAAGATGTTACACGACATCAGATAGTGGGTATACTAGAGCCGATAGTTTGAACTACGATGAGCCCTTTTTTTAAGTGTTACGCCAGCATGTGATGAGGATTGAATTCCCAACCCTTCCAAAATCAATTTTCTAACAATTGAAGTTTTTAGGAAAACCAATTGTTCGATAATTAAATCTTGATATTCAGGATAATATTGTTTCAATTAGAAAATCTACTTTAAAGTGTTGATTAAAATCAAAATAATTTTCGCTATTTTACCCACTTTACTTAAGACTATAGTGCTCAAATATATTACTAATTTCTATTCTTTAAAAAATTGCTGTGATTTGTGCATTACGAACTTTGTTACGCCAGGCTATTTTATTTCATACAAAATCTTTAAATTCATAATAAAAAAATAAGTAATTAATGGAATTGTCTTTAAATTTTATTTCAGCAAAATTGTGTTACAAAAAAGAACAAATTTTTCATTAAAGTAAGCAAAAATTGTTTGAGAAGAATTTTTGCAACGAGAGATAAATCTCATTACTTGTGTTGTTTAACGTTGAAAACAAGGCTTTACATTTCTATTTCATACAGGTACATTTAAATATTAAAGTTTATCATTTGATAACATTAAAGTTTTGCAACGATTCTCATAAATTCAATTATCCATTACACTACGCCAATAAATTGACATTAGATTATCCGCTGAATACATTAATAAAACGATTTATATTATGGAAGAAAGGTCACCACATTTTTAGAAAAATTAAAAAAAAAGATAATA